>PNEQ01013936.1:47896-93331 GCA_003012365.1 Medauroidea extradentata | reverse complement strand
AATTTACTTTATGTAATCTGTGAACAGTGAAATGATGGAAATTTAAAAATGCCGTAGAGTCAAAACCAAATAGAGTAGAAGGCTGGAAATTTAGGACGAAAGTTCTTTCATAGACTACTAAATATGTGCCAAATATAAAAAAAATTGGAAGGGGTCAGGTTGAAAATGAATTTTTTTTCGTTGATTTGACATGGAATGAATGACCCATTTGTGACTTAGGAGCAAAACCCTTAAAATAATTAACCATAGCTGGCCACTGTCCGAGAAACCTTTTGTCAACACTTTCTAAGGACAACCAGCTAGAAGAGACATACTTCTCAAAATTATGATATGGTATTGAGAGACTGGTTTGAACATTCGTAAAAACCTTCCATCGAGTTGGCCATTCATTAAAAATATAATGCAAAAGGAAAATTAAATTATATGCCTTCTCACCTAGCTCTGTAAGATCAATTTGGAATGCATTATGGATTATGTGAAGGTTGCAAGTGCCAATGTTTTGCCATGGGCTATCTACCACTTTAAATAAGGTAATAATTTACAAGCTTATACTCGAACAGTTAAGCAGGTAAAACCATAAGTAAGAACAAAAATAATTACCTTGAGCAGTAGTAGTTGAGACACATACAAGGTGGTTCCATGCTCAGATGAAGTCCTAAAAAAAACTTTATACTGACATAACTGATAAGTGTTAAGCAAAACTGTTACAATACTGACAGTGGTAAAACAACTAACTTTTGCTCATTTTATTGACCATTTTCTATCCCTGGTAAGGCGAGAGATAAGAACGAGAAATGTGACTCTCATAATGAAATATTCCTGGCAAATTGGCTGGCAGGACTTACCAGCAGCCGATCTGGCATGAAAGCCGAACTATGAGTCTACTGATTTTTTTTTTGTCTGTAGAATGTAAAACTTCCATCTGTGCTGTTTCATGGACTAGTGCCGCAAAAATGTACAATACTGCCCTTTACAAACCTTACAAGTTTTCAGTAATTCATTTCTAAGAGTATGATGCGTAAAGTGCTGTCTCAAATATTTTTAGTTACTGTTTTTGCACTAAATACCGTATGTAATTTAAGCTATGATGTTCAAATGTTTGTTTTGCAAAAGAAGTTATAAACAATTTTACTTTTCATAAAAAGAAATCATAAAAGCTATAAATGTAATAAATATATGCAGAAAATTTTGTATCTGTATTATCTGTATGTAAGAGCTATTTATGTACTGCACAAATCAAATCCTTTATAAAGAAGATTAGCGTAAATATTAGGCATTTTTATAAAATTTTTTTACAGGAACATAATTTTCTGTATCACTGTAACGATTCTAGTAAGATATAATTGCCCTAATCAAAATATTTTTCTACATAGATAGGCTTGGAAAGAGTCCTAAAATATGATATTATGCAGCGTTACTTACTTTTATTTTCTACACTTTAATTATGCCACATATTTGTTGTAGTCTTTAAATCAAAGATGATACACTCAACCACCATCATAGTTTTCTCCTCAACCGAGCAAAGTGTTCCTCAAAATCAAGGGACTTGTATTATTACCAGACATGGTTACCAATTAACAGATGTTCGTAAACACCCGTCAGACAGGTTAATTTCTGGCACCTTGTTAAAACCACCTTCACCACTAGAAACTATACGGGTTGCAATGGGCACCTTTGTAAATATTAATGCATCATCTGGAACATATAATAGAACTGCACAAACTGAGAGGTTCCATGTTATGCTAAATGTAATTCTACATCCATTTCCTCATCAACTTCTACATCGCTGTTGTTGCAGCCATGCAGCACTTGCACATGGTAGAAAATTTTCTTGAAAACTAATACCTGAAGGAAAATTACTTTCTCTTTATCATCTTTTTAGATTTCACTATTTGAACTACCTCTTCCTCTATTCTTTTCCTCTTTCGCCACTACACAAAATTACCCTACATTTTTATCCATTAAATGCAACAAATGCTGAACCAAATGGCAAAGTAATTTTAAAGAGTAGGAACTAGTATAAACATTTAAATATAAAATACAAGCAATACTGCAGTTGGTACATTGGAGATACAATAATTCAAGAAGTCACTAAGATTCATCTTACTAGAATTTAAATAACTTGGGAAAAAAAGTATAGCTACCTTTAAAACAAACAACAAATTAAAAAAAAATTATAATTCCGGAGAATTATCCTTTTTTCATGTTACAAGACAGGTGTAAACTGATGAAACCTGCTTCCCCCCCCTTCCCGCTGGTCTTCAGTGTTTGGACAGTGTCCATTTGTGGCAAATTACTATTATCCTGAGGCTGACATAATTGCGTCAGTTGAACTTTGACGGGAAGGTTTTTTGTCCACTTCACAGCATGAAGGAAAATAAGCAAATAAACAGACCAAAACAATTGAAAAAGCTACCCACCTTTTAAAAAGTTCTTACCAAATCCATAATTTTCAGTACTTTGTTCAACTGTCACAACATGCTGTTATGCATGTCAGCATGTAAAAAATAAATGCACATCAAATACCACTTTTGTTTGATGCCAAATAATGACTAAAAGCAGTAAATTAACCAGACTGCCTCTTCATTTCCAGAATTTGCACAGCTGGTTATCCAGTATTATAACCTATTTAGATTAATCAAATTTTTTCAATGCAAATATGTTTCTCTGAAAATGTAAATGGTATAGAGTAACTACAATATTTTCATTGATTTACTTATTGTGTTTCATTATGATACATACTGTAACAGTTGGTCACTCTGATATAGTAACAAAGTATCACTAATCACCAATTATTTCCTAATATTTTCAAGACCAGGCTTTTATATTTGTTATGGATAGAAAATACCAATGAAGTCTCTTTAAATTTAAATAAAAAAGTATGTTCGTACGCTGTAATGTAACTATTAAAATTTGATCTATTGGTACGTAGTAATCAGGGCATAAAAATTTCAAAATAATTGTGTGGTGTGCTAGAAGTCCACTAAATTAAAAACCATCCATTTTGGCTTTCATTAAATGATAAGTTATTCTTTTAGCAAAGGTCATAAGGTATATTTTCTACATCATTACAATACAAACAATATCATTAACTTTTAAATATATTATGGTAGTGCAAATGTAGATATTACAACTTTCAAGTTAAAATTATGCAAAGTCTTACAGCAATATAAAATTCATTGCTCAATAATTGCAAAAGTTTTAATTTACTTTCACCAAACTATATGCATGCAAATATATAAAAGTAGTTGAGGAAAATATAAATTATACACACAGCAGCAGCAAAAAAAAATTTATTGCTTCCAATAAAAAAAAAAATTAATGCACATGAATGACTGTTGATGGATGTAAGAAGCCACTTAAAATGGTTTGGCTGCAGCAAATTTTTCATCTTTCTTCCTCTTGCTTTAAATGAGACAGAATTTTGAGAGTACTGATATTTTTTTCTTAAAATCATAACTAAAGAATACAGCTTTTTGGCTTCTGGTGACAAATTTTTCAAATGTGGTTTATTTACTTCTTGTAAAGGCCTTCTTCATTTGTTACCTACAACACAAAAAATATCATGTACTTAAAATACTTTACTTACCTGCACATAATAAACAAGGTTCTCACATATGCCAGAAAATTAATTATTTTGTAAATGAATAAATTGCAATATCCTATAGACTCGTAGCAACATAACTAAAGTAACAATCAACTTAAAAAATTGTTTGTGTCTTTTGGGATTGTGTTTAAAAAATGCCTAGCTGCATAGGAAAAAACATTCTCTCAGGCCTATACCAGGAATATGATTGTGCTAAATATAGAATGCATGGAGGGAGGGAAGTAAAAACTTTTCAGGACCAGCCAACAGATGATTTTTTTTAAATTTTGAAATGTTTTTCTAATAGGTCCTAAAGCTATTGGAGGTAAGCTTAATAGTTTTACATAAAATAAAATAGACCCTGCATGACATACAATACTATTCATGCCCTAGGCTAGGATTTCAATATAGGTACTCGCTTTCTGAATTACCGTACATTTTGTTGTGGACTAATTTATAACTCCACAAAAATATCGTATTTTGGGAAGTCAATTTATAGTGTACTGCTGTGTTATTAATGCATTTGTTGAAAACTGGTAACTTACATGTTGACTATAACAGAGATCCGAATAGATGCGATGGGGATATTACATATTTTTAAGTTATATATTTATTTAAAAGTTTGTTTAATTTAAAGAGTAAAGGTACCACACTTTCTTTGTTTGCGTCAGTATAACTCAAGAAAACGTGAATGAATAGAGTGTTTATTTTATTTTGGTAAAAATATAGTGCCATCATGTTGATGTCCTTCTAAAATCATTGGACTTGTTATTGCATATCTGCTTACTCTAACTCTACAGCAACTTTTGTTTAGTTCATGAAATTGCATTAAATCTCGTTGTTTGTGTAGTAAGAACGGGTATAGCTGAGACTCAGAATCATTATTAATGTGTATAGTAGCTCCTTTGTGCAGCAACAGAATTAAATTTATTCCAAATACAATATTAACTACAGTGCCGTGTGACAATACAAGATGGACTGCGTGGTTTCTAAAAAACAAAACCTGATACAGTCAGCTATTGGCGACAAAAGTATAATTTGTGTGTGCAGTGGTTATGTCAGTGTATTGTGTGTAGTATAATGTGGTAAACATGAAATAAATAAGTTATTTGAAGATGAAAAAATGCAACCAAATGTCACCATTTGTTCAATTTATTGTGTTTTGCTGTTAACAATGTACGGCCGCCCTGCTTGCAGAAACTGCGTAGGCAAAAGGCGACTTCAAGGCGCCTGTGATTGGCCGATAATTCGAGAGGTGGGCGGGGTTTTGCGTAATGCGTCAACAGATGGCAGCTTTACTACTGCAGTTTTCTCTGTCACTATCAATAAATGTAATATTAATTGGAAAGAAAAATGTACCTTTTAATACATAAATTAATGTTTTTTTAGTATTTTCCCAACTCATACAATCGGAACGCTAGATGACTGGTCTGAAAGACCCAGCAGGTTTGCTTAAGGGGAAGTGTTAAACAATTGTATTCTATTTTCAGTTTTTGAGCTATTACATTTATTCAAATTGTATTCTCAAAATTTTTTCTTCGACAAAGCATAGGATATATTCTTGGTAAACTTCTCTACACAAATAATAATGGAATCTTTCATTAATTTGTCGTGCAGAATCATTGCAAGACAATTCTTGAAAGTTAACCTATAATTATCTTGCAATGATTCTGCACGACAAGTTAATGAAAGATTCCATTATTATTTATGTCAAACATTTTACCAAAAATATATCCTATGCTTTGTCGAAGAAAAAATTTTGATCATATAACTAGAATATATGTTATGTCTCAGAAAAATAAAATATAATAAATATGTCTAATACACCTCCTTAAATGCATTCAAACTATTAGCTCGGTAGGTTCACTTTTTGAATGCATGTGACCTTCATACGCTTGACTTTAAACCAATATTTGTTATTCTTAAGCGGATTTGACACAACAAAATGAATTCGTAGTTTGCTATCACTCCTGACTTTGAATTAAACTGACAAACTCAAAAACCTACAAATGAAATGTCATAATGTGTGAGAGCTACCTTGCCGTCTTCACTTCTCTACTTAATACCAGTGAAATCTTTGTAATTAACCAAGAAAATCTTCAACTGCAACAGTGCACACATTGGTAATGAGAAAATTTTACAAGTTAGCTCCAATTTTTTAAGTCAGTGTAAAATTACAAAACCTTGTATAATGCCTGATGGGCATGCTTCAAACGAAAAGAACTGTCCAATTACATCATTCGTGTGTTAGCCAATAAGAATGTGATTTCAATGTTCAGGATAGCATTTGAAAGTGCAGCATTTATAAAGCTCAGTAATTTTAAAATTAAAATATGAACAGAATTATTACTTTATGTGGTTGCATTTGGTGCAAAAGAATTTTGGAAGAATCATGTAAAAATTAAATTGTTTTTCTAAGTACCATCCCCATTCTGTATTTAAGAGTTTAACTTTGGGACACTAAAGTAAACCCAGTCTAATGTGTCAACTTAAAACATTTCCTAGCCTAGACCTGTAACAACAACGTTAATGTTCATGCTGTAATAAGACAAATATACAACTTAATTGATCCTAAATCTGACAGTAGCAGTTCTCTGAGATCTATTCAAGGATAGATATAATTAGATGAGAAACTTTATGCATAACAGTGCTTCTGTAAAATTGCTATAGAGCATCCCAACCTTAGATTACAGTGCATGTGTTATGTCCCGTGCTGTTGCCATATCACAGCAGTGTAACGAAATTCTGGAGATGTACTATTTCAGAATTTTGAGTTTTATAATGTTTTTTTTAGTAATGGTATCAAATCACACTTCCAAATACACATTTAATGACATGTACATTACTTTAAAATAAGAAACAATTCACACACTCCACTGATATGAATTCATTAGATGAATTGGAACGGGCACTTTGTAAAGAAATAATTATCACATACTTTTTGAATCATTATAGCTAATGCTTACAAAAAGTAAAATTTCTGCCATTTCAGTAGCATCTGTCTTAAGGCAATACTGTGGTTGAGGTAATGTTGATGATTATTAAATTGGTCTTTCAAAACCAAAGTCATGTGGGAACTGAAAAATATATCTTTTTTTGTCAGCTTTACTGTCTCCTTAGAATACATTGGAAGTGGAGGAGTGAGAAGTTATCAATCAAAAGAGAATAAATTAATGTTCTGCTGTGATGCCAACTTTGGCAGTATTGCTCATTTCCTCTACTTTTGTGATAATCTTTTTAGCCTTAACTAGAGTATGACCAAACAATTTTTTTTCCATTATTGCTTAAATTAGTTTTTCTGTACAAACGTTAAGTTGATGCTAATTATAACAGAATTTTGTCTGTCAAATAACTTACAGAAACCAGGTAAATATTTATAATGAAAAAATTTTGACGCAATAAAACTTTCCAAAGAAACTTGGTGAGAGTTTTGTTTTTATAGTTGCTCTAATTTAGGATTTTAAAAAATGATTATCATACAGGCAGTAGAAATGAAGGATCGTGGCCTTAAATTTGCGTAGGGTAATTATAATTGTCTGCCTTTCCTTTATGGTTTAAATGTAGAACGTTAATGTGATGTACTGTGTTGTTGTTTCTTCCTATTAGTGTAAATGGTTCATCTGAAACATCCTGTTTCTTCTAAAGCTTCCTTAATGCATTAATAGTATGTGAAAAATACTGTCATAAGATGAACACAATATTTTGCTCTCTTTCTTGTAGCCTACCTATATTGCGAATTTTATTGTTTTGCCTTCCATACATATAAATGTTAAGAAATAATAACACACACAAAATATTTGTTTCGAAATCAGTCACCATATACAACGAATCGCCCGGACATGAAACACACTAGTTTCATTCCTGAACCAATTTAGGACACAGGATGAAGAAATCTGTTTGCTAAAAGAAGCCTGCCTCTTATTTATTAACCTTTCAAGATGAAACATGATAGTTGGTAAATATAACGGAATGTTTTTTCTCTTCTGACAACACTTTGAGAGACACTCAGCTGTATAGTTTGTAAGACAAGTGCATGGGAACGCATGACAATAATATGCCACACATTTCACATGAGAAAGGTTAACGCTTTTGTGGTGGTTTTGCTTTTAAAACCATATTAAGCTCATTACGAACAACTTCCTCACTTTAATCTCCAACCTAACTTCAGTAACAAAAATGTTTCGCACTGACCAACGTATTTATGGTTCAGTTATTCAGAAAACTCACATAACATTAGAACAAATTTCTGTACAACTAACAAAAAAGTCTTAGCCTTTAGATTTCTTTGTTTGCATCCAGATGTATGAAATTGCACACCATAAAAATGTGGACACAATTTTGCTTTTGATTTGTAAATAATGATGCAATATATTTAAGAATGCACTGCAACATTACAAAGTTCAACTTTTTTGTTTTTTATATTTTTCAGCCCTTTGAAGCGGTGTAAATGAAGAACCAAATATATCACTTGATGCATGTTTCAATGCTGTACTATGTGCAAAAATTTTGAAATCAAAGTTACAATGTGATAATTTTGGGATTTTTGGCAACAACGCATGCTGAAACAAGGAAGTTATAGCGGCAGTTTACGTGCATTGGAAAGGGTGAATGTCTATATAACCCTGTACTCAATCTAAGCATGATACAAACTATAAAAGAAGTTATTTTTTGTATTTTTTTAAAGTATGATTCAAGTACCTTACATTAGAAGGTATTTGGACGAATGTTCTGTTGACATACACACATACAAAATGAAAGACAATTTAAAAAGAAATTCTAATAATTTTACAAATAATATATTAAGGGAATACCTTTCTTTTATAAGTAGATTGCTGATTATCCGTTTGTGGATTATCCGTGCAAAATACTGTTCTTTAAATAGTTTTAAAAAAATTGAAAAATTTTGGTTGAATACACGCTGTGTTTACTCGCATAATGTTCACCGTGTTATGCCTGCAAACATATTTCTGAAAGGCAAAACAATTATCGCAGCTCATGAATCAATTTACGGTAATATTTTCTTCGACAAATAAGATATCGGTGATTTTTTTATTAATCGAGTTTTTATATTATTAGCATATAACCCCCTAATCATTAATGCGAATAATCGAGAGTCTACTGTATTAAGTTGCTGCCTTGTATTGCAGGAATGAATTTGACCTTTATTCTTTTGACTGACTTCTAAGAAACTGTAAAAGTAGACAATCCGCTATTTTGGATTATCCGAGGCATCGGCCCCCTCCATTAGCGCGGTTAATTGGGAGTAGACTGTAAATCACTAATTCATGTGTTGACTACAGCAATGATAATGTTGAAATGACCTTATTTCTTACAAAATAATTTTATTGTTTTTTAATTTCAATTGCTGCGTCCTTTTTTCCAAGTTAAACAAAACGTTTAGCCAAATGCTTATAACTGTCGATATTCAGTGCGGCTACGCTTGAATTCAAGCTCAACTTGTGTTGACATGCTTACAAAAATTTTTATGTTAGGACAGTCATCTGAATGGAGAAATAAAATGTATTAAAATTTATATATCCCTTCAAAATATGAAGTTTCTGTAAGTATGAAATTTTAAGTAGGTAAGAAACTTTTAAGAGGAGCATTACTCTATCCAAACTAAAACAAAAACTTTTGTGGTAACACCAGGCACAAACAATATTTGAAAACCATTCTTCTGAATATGATTGTCTGCTTGTTAACGTAAAGCCTACACTACAATCTCCAACTGTATACACTGCATTATATTATTCGCTCTATATCATTTAATTTTTTAGATTCCTAAAAAAGGTTGTTAAGAAGATTTTTCTTCATTAATGTCAGGCTCAACATACATACAGTATGTATAAAAAAGGTTTTATTGTGATTATTCTAATATGTTCATAATTTAAAAATAGTACGTGCATGAAACTGTAATAATGATAATTTTAATAATGATAATAAAAATTACAATGATTTTATTTTTTATTTTTTTAATTATTATTTTTAAAGTTCCATCCAACAGTCTTGCGACCAATAACAGGATGACACTAAACAAATGACACTAAACAAATGACAGATTCAAATACAGAAAACAAATACAGAAACACTGGATAAACAATTAGCAAAGGACATACAAATGAATACAGACATACAAAACAATGGACTAGACAAGAACAACACACACTGACAGGACAACATGCAGCAAAACATTTAAAAAGAAGACAGACAAAACTGAGACACACTTAATCAACCTTATTTAAAGTCCCTGGATACAATTTTTCTTTCCTTAAAAGGATCAAATTCACAAATATAATTAAAATGGAATATGCATCTGTTAATTAAGTTTTTATTTCTAGATAGTGTGAAAAAAAATATTAAAAGTTTCTACTAATGCGGTTAAGCACGTTTAAACCTGTATTGTTTATAATAGTTTGACAATCAAAATAATAGAGAAAGGAGTTAACAAAAATAGAGCATCATCAACTATCCTACAAGCAAGTAAAGTGATAGTCTTAAAATCAGTAAGAATATTCACATAACTGAAAGGCATTAACGGTTGAAAGAATCTAATGTAAATACAGTTAACCCTCGATAACTCGGACTAAAAGGGGGAAGAAGCTGTCCGAGTTACGATTTGTCCGTGATATCGAGGGGCGTCCGGGGAGGTGGGGTAATCAGTAATTAATCACAAGAAATGCGAAGAAATTAGTACGCTATAATTTCTACAACCAAAATAGGCTGCAATAAATACTGTTTTGTAGGTAACTGTTGTATCAAATTACGGGAGCGTACAGTGGGAAAATTAACGCTAACATGGAGGACTATAAAAGAATGTCAAACAATGTCCGCAGTCAGATCTTTATTAATTTTTTATGCTACTTCTAGCTGATCCTTATTTTATCTTTGTGCTAGAAGCTGGCACCAAGGCACCCTTCTATCACATAAAAGTTTTCGTCTGGCTGGTGACAGCCAATGTGCGTGCACGTGTGAGAGGGATAAGAAATGATCGTTGGAGATAAGCCAGGGAGGTTGCGAGCGGAAGTAGTCAAGGTCAACCGGTACAGTCTCGTCACAACAGCAATACAAACACCGCACGTGACCACACACATCTCTCACAAGATGTTTACATTGAAAAATACCTTATATCCGTATGTCACAGCGTAGGGGCAGCAGCCAGCTGCTAGCCTGATAGTTACTCTACCCTGCTACAAAGTTCCAAAGGCACAAAAATTATTTTCCTCGTATACACGAATAAAAATTGTACTGTTATTAACAATCCTTCTCTGTCACTGTACAGACATATGTGAACACATTTTAACACTACGAATTTTAAAATTTAATTTTATGTATGTAAATTGCATCATAGAACAATGTAAATTACAGCATTATTCTTACACAAATTGTCATATTACAAAGCACTAAAATTTTAATCATGTTATACAGAGTTAAATGGTAGTAAAAACAACAAAAAGCAAGGCACAACAATGTTAAAAACAGTTCATTTAAGACCATGAATTGCAATGTATTAGACAACTGTCAAAATTACTGTTTTGCTTAGTTAAATGTGCTTTGTTTTCAGCTGTGTCTTGCAGCTCTACACCTCTCACAACAACCACTCGTGATTACTGAATGTATCATCTGTTTACCGTCTGCTCCAGATTTGTATCATTCAATCATTTCAAATGTTTCTATGAGAAATGGTTTTTCCCAGGGTCACTTCATTAGAATATCTAATAAGGCCCAGGGCAATATAAATCTGAGCCTCTCCCCCTTTTTTTTTTAGTTACAGTAATGATACTGTGCGCTTGTAAGCACTCACACTTCTGACATGTTGGTTGCGCTGTCATAGCTCTCACCTCGGCAATGGACATCAATGACGTCTTTATTAGCATTTACACTTTTAAATACATTTCACAGCAACTGTCAAGGTTTATTAGGAACTTTATAAAAGCCCGTTCATTGTAAATAATAAATCTTATCTTTTATTCAATCGCGAGAATGTGAGGCCTGGGGCAAATGTTCCTTCTTGCCCCACCCCCTTTTTTTTTCTTCATCCCATCAAATTGACTATGTCACAGTTTTTTCTACATCACGCGTCGCGTCGGTGTACTGTGCAAGAGGCTTTGGGTTTGCATCCCGGCTCGGGCATGGATGTTGTGTTGTTCTTTCACCAATTTTTCTACATCGCAATGCGGAAGCAATGATTTTTAAATTTTCTTTTTTATTGTCCGGAACAATTTGTTTTGCAACCCTGAATTCATTGCACATATCAGAACAAAATAATTTTCCGTTTATGTGTTATTGTAACTAGTAGTTACCATAATTTCACAAGCACCACACTGAAATGTTTGTTTACGACACACTTGCGTGCCTGGCTCGCTGGGCGAAGAGGGAGGAAAGATAAAGAAGTGAGAGGTCGGCCTGCTGCGTTGCATCTTTACTCGTGCGTCACGCACCTCGCTAGCAACATTTTACCACACAGAACTTGCCAGATATTTACTGTGGGATTATTAAAGCCTAAGTAGCGATGGACGACTACGTTATAAAGTTTAATACTGTTCTAAAATATGTGATGAATTTAAATCCAGCAGAAACAACTTTTGTATGTCTTTTAACCAAAAAAATAATTAATTAAAAATTATTATGATTTTTTTAAAATTCTGTCCGAGTTATTCGAAATCCGGGACATCAAGGTCAGAGTTATCGAGGGTTCACTGTAGTTTTAAATAATTTGTATTGTACTGACTCAATACGATTCGAGTCCGTGATGGTAATACTACTCCAAATCACAGAGCAGTATTCTAGCTTGGACCTAATCAAAGCATAGTAAAGACTAATTAAGGAATCCGGAAAAGAAGAATTATAGGTCTTGAATTTTACTAACCCTAGAGTACGATGATCATTGGAGATTAAATTATCAACATGTGAATGAAAATGAGGTTTATTATCTAATAGCATTCTAAGATTATGTACATTGTCATTACATTTAATTTTGTAATTATTTACTGAAGTCGAAATTTATAGGGTTAGTTTTACGCGTAAATGTAATGAAGGTAGTTTTATCATAATTTAGGTTCATACTTTTATTCTTGCACCACTTACGGATCAGTTATGTTACTAATTTTAGCAAATATTTTAGGTCATCAGCATACAATAGGCAATTAGCAAATTTTTATTGTTGTACAATATCATTAATAAACAAATTAAATAAAAGAGGGGACAAAGTGCCACCTTGAGTGAAGCCAGAGGATGCAAGAAAGGGAGTGGGAAAGACATTCATAACTTTGACAGTAAAAGTTCTGTCCATCAGATAGCTCTGAATCCATTTAATGTAGGCACAATCAAGACCTAAGTTCCTAAGTTTATGCAGAATGATGGAATGTTGACAAGTATCAAATGTTTTTTTTTTAGTTCAAAATATATAGCATCATATTGATCTCTTGATGTGACAGCACTATGAATTTCATTAATGTATTCAAATAAATTAGTTGTAGTATTTCTTTTTTACTGAAAACCATGTTGACAATTGGATATTATATTTCTATAATGAAAATTAATATGTCTGTTTATTATTTTTTCCATTACTTTAGAAACTGTACAAGGAAGCAAAATAGGCCTGTGGTTATTAAGATTATGTTTATCTCCATTTTTAAAAACGGGAATTACAGTAGCCTGTTTCCACATGTTAGGAAAAATAGCACAAGACAAACTAGTATTAATGACCATAGTTAATGTAAGGGCAAAGATTTCAGCACAGGCTTTAATTATGAAATTAGGGATACAATCAGAAACCTGAAGACTTACTAGATTTAAGATTTTTGATAGACTAAAGTACTAAACTATTGTTGACTGTAGGGATAGGTGAGTATTAGAATCAGAGGTGAAATGTATATTGGAAGTTTGAGAAAGTTTTTCATAGATCTCAGCAAAATGTTGAACAAACAGGTTAGCTACTTTACTTGGATCTTGTATTAAATTACCGTTATTGAGAATGGTTAAATTAGGGTGGTGACCGACCGTCTTTCATAAATTTTACATATTTCCAAAATTGTTTGGAATTACGTTTAATATTGTTATTTATTTCAAGAAGCCTAATCCATATATCAGCTCAAATTTTGTTCTTTACCAATTTGCGCTGTGCAGAGAAATTTGAATAACTTTGTTCAATCTTTTGATTTTATACTTTCTGTAAAGATTATCTTTTTTCTTAATAAGTTTAATAAAAGCAGAAGAAAACCAAACATGGTATTTTCTATTAGCTATCAGGGTTAATGGTATGTAAGTATCAATAATTTTTAAAGTGTTACTAGCCAAATATTCAACCATATGGTTAACATTATTCATATTAAAGATAGGACTCCTATCAAATATTTTTAGGGCATAATACAATGAGAGATAGTCACCGTTGCAGTAATCTTGAGAGAAAGAGTAAGTGTTTTTATGTAAATTGTGAAACTTCAAGCTGATAGGAACATAAAATTGCAGAATGATAGTCATCTTCACTAATCAAAGGATCAAGAGACTGGTGAACTTCAGTAATGTAACTATTAGAGAAAACTAGATCTAAGAGAGACTTATCAGGTTTAGTAAAGTTAAATTGTGTAAGATTGAGTTAATATTTTCTAACAGTAGTAGTCCTTTTTGTTTGTTGTAATAATGTTCAATATTTTGGGCTTGATGAGTTTTTCTGTCAATCCCTGGTATATTGAAATCACCAACAACAATAAAATGATGAGGATAATTAGAGAGTTTTGATTCTAGAGTATCTAAACAGCTTTTAAACTCCTGAACAGCAAGTTGAGGAAGAAAATATATATTAACAGTGAGAATTTTTGTTTTACTAATAGTAAGTTCTGTCCAAACAGTATCAAGATTATTAATTTGAAACTCAGGCTTCAAAACAGCTAGGGGATAAAAAAAGGGAGTTAATATCAATCAGCACACCTCTTGCCCTAGTAATAATATCGTCATATTTTTTATCACATCGAAAAACATTGTAATAGCTCGGAAAGTATTGGGAGTTAACACTATTAGAATTTAGTCAAGTTTCAGTTAAGCATATAATATAACAATTAGACATTAAAAGATTTTTCTCAACTTGTTGGCTTTTTGTCCGTAGACCCCTTACATTTTGATAGTAAAGGTGAATATCTTTTAAACATACCTGCATAGATAATAAAGAGGTGATTTAAGAAGAGACGCCTCTGGCCGCCTGATTTGAATTGACATCAGGGTCAGAAGTAGCACTTACCTGGGAGAAAAACTGAGATTCCTGCAGTTTACCATAAAAAGGGCTAATAAGGCAGCCGGAGGGTAAAAAAACAGTGTTAAAAATACGATCAAACTCAAATTCCTCAGCCGCAACGTGGAAAGAGGAATAAGAGTCATATTTTGTTTTTAATTTGGCCACTTTCAAATTTTTCAATTTTATTTCTGTACTTATATAGTTTACCACTTCGTCCTAAGCAGGGTTGAAAAAAACCCAACCCGGGTGGGTTTTTGTGTTTTTTTTTTGGGGTGTTATTGGGATATGTAAAATTAAGCTTCATTAATTTTTTCGCAATTATTTAAAATACTTGTGAAAACTTCTGTCATCGGCATGCCTGTAGAGCCATCTGATTACGGTGAAAATAAATAGCAGATTTTGTAAATTTTTCTTGTCAATTTCGGTGAAAATTTTGTAATTTTTAAAATATTTTTGGGGAATATATCTTCATTTTTAAAAATTATTTCACTTCCTAATTCGTCATTTTTAAAAATTATTTCACTTCCCATTTCATTGTTTTTAAAAATTATTTCACTTGCTATTTCATCATTTTTAACAAAAAAAAGTGTTATTTTGCATTTCTTTATTCTGACAACTGTTTCAATGTGGGTTGAAAATATTTATTTCAAACTCGGCATTTTTACTTCCAAAAGAGAAAGAACTACTTTAAGTAAATAAGTTTGTAAGGTGGACGTACTGTATATTAGTTTGATGGAAAAGTCAGTGTAGCCATCAGTTCCATTGTACTGCAGAGATATTGGACCCTTTGTTATTAATTCTAATAGTAAGAGAAATTTCCATTACATTCAAAATTGCTGCCAGTAAAGAACATTGTCCATTACTTTCACCCACTTTAGACAGCAATTTATATTTTTTAAAGGCAAGATGTTTTAAAAGATAGAAGTGGTGTAAACGGTTTAGCTCACATCTACATGTTTCACGTCAATTTTCTTAAACCTAGGCCAACAGAAGACGATTTTGCATCTTATGAAGAGACTGCTCATTATTATGCTTCCATGGCCTGTGTCTGAATTTTTAATGGGAAAGATATTTAAACACGTTTTCATACGTCAACTCGGTGCATTAAAAATCTTATGTTCGTTAAAAAATTTAATATTTTGTATGCGATAATTATTTCTCACTGTCATGAACAGTTACCGCCATTGTTAAATCATATTTTCAATTGCGCACCTGATACCCCAAGACAAGCGAAAATGTAAATAAATGTTGCATTCTTCTGTTTTTGCGAAAAATTTAGTTTTCTTTATTCAACTGTTGGAACTCTTTCTTATGGTAGTATCAATATTTAATTGAATTACACGATATATCGCTAACGCGTTTGTATTTATCTATTATTCTCAAAGCTTTGTTCACAAACTTAAACAATACCAGCAAAAAAAGGCAATTTTGTGAGGTTTTTCATGATTTTACGAAGATCAACTGCCGAGTATTGTGCTCAGTCGGCAATTAAATTCTGACATAATAAACATTGTCAGCACACATTTCAAGTCTAACATAAGCAAGTAGCAATGATTTATATAAGTAATTTGACATTAAATTCTAAGCGAACTTTGTTTGCGTAACTAATTACCAACAATTGTAGGAACCGCGAGATTAATTATTTTATGCTTTGCTAATGCGAAAACGGCAACAAAGATACGTGATAAAAAAGGGTTTTGAGAGACAGGTATCAATGTGTTCTGACAGGTATTGTACCAAACGGTCACTATTGATGCACATATCGAAGTTCGTTGCAGTTATAGATTTGTCACATACGCTGTGTGTAAAGTTACAAGGATGAGGTTAAATTTTGCTGTAAGCTTCGCATTTAGAGAAATATGTGCTATGCTGTTTTTGTGGTGTTTTAGAGGTTAAAGTTGCAGAGTATTAATATTGCCTCCAGTAGTATAATATTGGTTGTTGTCACATTCATCTGTCTGTTATTGTTGGGAAAACAAACGTGTAGAATTTGATTTTGAAAGTATGTCGTTGGTGTAGGTGTTATTTTTTAAGGTCAAAAATGCCAAGTGGAAGTGGTAGGAAAGGATGTCCCGAGTGGAGTGTAGTTATAGTTACAAGTGAACAAAATAAAACTAAAGTAGAATGTAAATACTGCAAAATGGAAATTAGTGCTAAAATTAAACGAATTAAAGTGCACTTAAATAAATGTGAAGAAAGAAAAATCCAACAAACTACTCCTGCTAGTGCGGTCCAGTGTTCCTGTGACATATTAAGATCTGATAAAACGGAAACTTCTACTAGTTTTTTCAGAGGAGCCTTGCACTTTAACTTCTCAACCAGTCAGGAGAAAGCTGCTGTATGATGTGTCAAATCAAACTCTTGTAAAACATCAAATGTTGATGGGTGATTTTACTGTAAAAACTACCCCACAGCAGAGGGAAATTCTGGATATTAAAATAGCTAAATTTTTTATGCTAACAATATAGCTTTTAACGCAGCATCAAGAGTTCAATATAATGACATGATTCACGCCCTTTGCCCAGCCTACAAAGGTCCTAGTCGGTCATCATTAGCAGGCCCTCTTCTTGATATTGTTTCTGCTGAAATAGATCTTCAAACGCAGAAATAATTTGCAGATTCCAGGTATTGTTGTACTCTTTTACAAGATGGTTGGTCAAATGTAAAAAATTTCCATATCATTGCAACAATCATCCATACTGGGAGTTCATCATTTCTTCTGAACGCATTTGATTGTGAATCCAACAAAAAAACTACCGAGTATTGTGCTCAGTCGGCAATTAAATCAGTTAAAGATTGTGAAGAAAAATTTGGGATCAAAGTTATTTGCAGTATGCACTGTTAATGAAAATAAAATGGAGAAAATGTGCAAAATTGTGGAAAGTGAAAATTCAAATCTTCTGACCTACGGTTGCTCAGCCCATTTTGTAAACCTGACTGAAAATGAAGTAACACCACAAACAGTATTTGAAACATGTAGTTGAGGTACAGAAATTTGTTCGTAACCATCACCAGCCACATGGGTGGCGGAAAGAAAAAGACGGTGCAATGCCCCAACTTCCTAATTCTACGAGTTGGAATTCACAACTAGACTGTGATGTGACACATTCATACGAAATTACCACAAGTACGTGCAAATTCAGTCTGAGCACACTGATGATATCCCAAACAATATAGCCAAAATTATTGACAATGCTCAAATTTACAAAGCATTTTTGAACTTAATTAAACAGTTGAAAGAAGTCAGTAGAGTTCTAGAAATTCTGCAATTGAACAGTACAAACTTGTCATGTGCTGTAGATTTATGGCTTGACCTAGTAGAAAGTTCAGATTTGAAATCTTACAAGGAAATATTACTAAAAAGAATGGATCAAGCTCTTCAACCATTCCATTACTTAGCAAACATAATGGATCCAAAATATAGAGGGAGGATACTGACTGCTTTCCAAGAAGACGAAGCAGAACAATGGGTAATGGAAAAATACCCTAATTGTTTGCCATACATTTTGGCATATAAAATTGCTGATGCAGAATATTACCTGTATCAATGTTTTCTGAAGACGTTATATGTATGTTCCAGAGTGCTAAGTGGTGGAATATTGTTGCAGTCAGAACTGAAAAAAGGAATAAGCTTCCAAGAGATTTCTGCAACTTTATTTCAAACTTATTGTCATGTCCTGCAAGCTCAGCTGCTATAGAGAGAATGTGCTCAACATTTGGAATGGTGTGGTCGAAGCTCCGTAACCGCCTTGGTGTAGACAGAGCAGTTAAGCTTGTCAAAGTATACAGACATTTGTGCAGTAGCAATACTGTCAGTGACACTGTGGATTCCTTACTTTTATAAACTGAACTTATTTAGAGGAACATGTATTCTATCTTGTATTGTATTATATTGTTTTTAACTGCTAAGGGTTGCTTAGTGTAGAACACTGTCTTCAAACAAAACAGCAATTAAGATTCTTTTATTTTTTAATGTATTTCATTATAATCACTGGAAATGAATTTTTAGTTTCTCAAATAAAAAAGAATATGCAGTTAAAATTAAAGTTTTAATTAGTTTATGTCTCTTACAGCTAAAAATAATTCATTATGAATAGTTCAATAGTGCCAATTAAAAAACACATATAATTTAGAGGACGTGGGTTTTTTTGGGTTTTCTCTAGTTTTTTAAGTGGGTTTTTTTTAAAAAGAAAACCCACACTTTTTTTTGGGTCAGGTAAAATGGTATTAACCCTGCTAATTAGTGAATTATAGACACAGAGCAAACATGAATTTTCATGCATGGAAATAAAAATGACACATAATTGAAAAACTTGAAAGGATTTACTCTTATTGGTATTTAACTCTTATTGGATTTTATTTGTTTGTATTTCATGAATTAAAGTCACACAAAAATACATGGAAAAATTTTAAGTTGGTTACTTAAAATTTTTCCGTGTATTTTTCCTTGCAACCAGGATGGTGGCGCACACAGAAAATATTTGTAGATGACTTCAACAGTGTACTGGGTGTTAAAAAATTCATTTTCCATGTAAACACTTCAAGAAAATGATTTAATACATTGTAATATTATAAAATGAGTTTAATTGTGTTGAACGTCAGATCAATGTCACAACTGCCAGACCTAGTTTCAGAATGTAAAGGCAAAAATACTAGTAATTGAGATCTATTTTTGTTTTGCAGTGTGACTGTTGCAAAGCTGACAGGGTGCACTGATATAAGTAAGCTTTGCTATTTGTCTTGCTTGTCTCTCTCAGAAATATCTGTCTGGCACTGACATATTCAGATTTAAAGAAGAGAAAAATGTTAAGTGTTTCGTAAAAGTGATGTCTTCTGGCAATAGTGATTTCTTAATTTATTTTTCATACATCTTGAGACAGATCCTCTTGTAATAAGTATGACACTTATCATACAGTCAATTTGATACCACCGAGACCCTTCTGCAACCACTTCATGATTACAGAAAAACCAACTCGGTAACACTGGACTTCAAACCACTCCCCTGGTCTTTTCTTTAGTTTCCCAAACTAACCTTTAACCTATGGAGTGTAGACAAGATGAATTCTTTTCCTTTTCTGTAAACCTTTCTGGTATATGTTATAAACCAAAACTATAATTGAAAGATCAAATGTTACATTAAACATAATTTATTTATCTCTTTTTTTCTGAATAATTCAAAAATATTATACAAACAACAACCTTTGAATTTGCTTACAGAAGAAATATAAAAAACTATATGATCACAGTAAACTGAAGTTAATATCAAATACATCAAACTATGTATGATTATGTTGAATTACTTGCAAATATATCAAAAATGTACAAGTACATTAAAATATAATGTAAAATTTCAGGTACAGTAAGTCAACATGGCTAGAAAATCTGGAGTTACAAAATATAGAATAAAAACACACAATAATTTACTTTGTCTCAAATACAAATAAAATTTTTGATGAGCCTAATAGACATTTCACTTTTCACACTCAACTATTACTTTACCTACATTGGTAAGTTCCGAAAAGACATAATCTGAAGAATTACAATACAGTGAGGTTAAATCAATAAATTAATAAAAATTTTCTCTTAGAAGCTTACCAAGCCTGAACCCTAGGAGAACATAACCTCCATTGCATAAAAATGGCAATCTGTTTTCAACTCTAAGTTTTAGAAATATATTTTGACGACAGCAGGAAAACTAACCATAATGACCAAATTAATAACAATTTAACATTTAAATTTTTAGAAGAATACGAAATATTTAGTGATTTATTACAATATACCGGCATGGCAAAATGATGAAGAAAACATCAGTAGTCAATTTCCTTACGACCTACGACCATGATTAGAATTTAACTTTAGCCAAACACATGGCATAAAACCAGGAGGGTTCAAGTACAAATTATTATGAAATCATGTTAATTTTAACTAATTATATGACCTGCAGCACCAAACCTCCTAGCCATAATATGGCAATAATAATACTTATCTTAAACAAATTGCATCATTCCCCAAGCCTGTCTACAGAACCCAGCAAAAATCTGGTCATTTATAGTTTATCTCTCACTCCCCTACTTTCTCAAAATGGTGATGGGATCTAGGTTCAAACGAAAGTCTGTTGAAAGGATCACTTGGCACATACGTGATCGAAGCATGACCGACCAGAAACTTATACAACGTCATGTAGGAACACTACCGAATTCCCTTCCTCTGTTGATCCCCGTTTCCCCTCACTGCCGATATCACAGTTCAAGCCAACAGCACACTGTCTCTATTTGCCTCGAGCTGGGAACACTGAAGCACGTCTCTGAATAGTGCCAGGTATATCGTTATTAAATTTAACGTAAATATTTCAACATCTGTTCACAACTACGTCATGTTAATCCATGCCATCGCACACAAATACCAGTTAAGCGACCAATAAACTATATTTATATGCTAGGTGAAAATATGTCCATGTGGATTTCCACATGGGAAAATAATACATCGTAAACAGGAATGTTAGCTTAATTCAGATGTCAAATTTTGCAACTTTTTGTACGGAAATGGTAAGTCATTTGCGTTTTTACAGAAACTTGTAAAATTCTAAGAATTTTTAGATGTTCATGATTAGATTCACGTTTTTTGTATAGTCAGAAATAGCGAAAAACAGTTTCACTCTGTTCTACCGACATTAAACTATATTTCTAAGCATGTTTCATTCGAATAACGTGTACTAACGGCTGCAAATTAAGTTTTTAGTTGTATAATTTAACAGTTGGTCACAATGAGTAAATATGAACCAACGAGAAAATTATAGTTGAAAACCAATCTGTGGCTTTCTTCAATAACCAGTTTCAAAATGGTGGAGTGCTCCTCAGATTTGTTTGGAATTCTGCGGTTGGAGTCAATAGATTCTTTGCAAATGGAAGCTTTTTAGTTTGACGATGAAACATTATTTTGCGGTTATTTTATTATGAATCACCCATATGGATACTGTTATCACGTGTCAAAATCTGAAGTTAAAAATATGTGGCGTGTGTTTGAGAGAACATCTAACGTATTCATATAAACGACATAATACGTATTCGAAATAAAATACGTCTGTGAAGCATACGTAAAGGAATTTCGCTCTAAGTGAAATTCATGTTTATTATTATTTGTGACATTTGCTAGTTGTAAACATAGGACTATTTATACATTTAATAAGTTAATAAAACATGGTGCTGCCAACTGTAACTCAGCTTATTTAAAACAAACGTTAAATTCTTAATTTTGTAGTGAAACTGATTTTCCTTTAGCAGCTCTACCGGTGCAAAATATTTATTTAGGTTTTTTTATACCTGGCTTGTTTCATAATGTAGTTGCAGGTTGTTTGCGTCAATTAAGTTAAGAACATTCTGAGCTAAGTATCAAATTTAGAGCTATGACTATTATAAACATAACACACACACCTGCGAAACTAATTAAAGTGGAAATGCAGCAGAAGAAAGTTTTTCAGTCGTTAAAAAGGTGTTTAAAATAAAAGTATTTTAGAAAGTCCTTAGAAGTTCTTATTTTTCACTGTACCAAGGGAATACGAATCATTTAAATACTTAATAATTATTATTCAAGAAAATATAGTCTTTATAACTGCTCACTTTATCACAGGCCACAAACAGTAGTGTCATTAGGGTGTATGATAAAGCAAAAAATAAATTATTGTTTGCTTGTCCCTCTATGTGAACCAACAGAGAGAGCAGCTAAATATACAGAAATTATAAAATCTTCTATCGAAAGACTTTGAAGGTAAAGTATAAAATATACTGGCAAACATCAAACAACTCCTGGAAAATGGATGGGATTACAAGAAGGAATAAATTAATGTGTACACATATCTGATCAAAACTTGCAAATGTTTAGATACAGTATATTAACAAGAAGGTAAAATTACACGTTCAGAAGTAATACTAAAACAAACTGGCAAAAAGCAAAATTATTAGTCATGTGGTTGTTTACGAATATGCTTTAATAACACACTATTATCATTGTAGAAATATGTGATATTTAGTGAACATTACAACAATTTAATATGTTAAAATTTATAAGCTTGAAAATACCACGTAAAATGTGAATTGTTACTTACACCTACTAACGTATCCAACGGAAGCTCCAAAGTAATATTCCAGTTGTGCTGCAAGGCATTTATAAACTGTGCAGTGTATGTTAAGAAATTTCTAGTACCATGAGTTTGTGGCAAAAATATTTTTGCACCATTTGGTTTCAGGGCCTTATATATGCATCCACAGTTCTGCTTCATTCTCAGCGATTAGATGTTTTAGTGCTTATTTGTCTTGGGGGTTTTACTTAAAAAACATAGACCTACGGTATCATAATAATCATATTCCGATTGGTGCAGTCAAATGAGTGACGTGTCTGAACAAAGACAGGCTGTCAATGACCATGGAGCAGAACTGGTTGAAATAAAATGGTGAAGAAAATCTTTTTGCGACAAACTCGTGGCTCTAGATATTACTAGTTTATGTCCAGCACACCCAGTTTAATATTATCTGTATTACTGAATTTATTCTGTTCAAAGAAACCAACTTCCTAGAAAGTCATCGGTAATCTAGTGGTTTCAGTTTCGGATAACTGTTTCATGAGTCATGGGCTCTAATCTTCACAAAGTAGAAAAAATTACAGAGAATACGAACCCTTGCTACTATATAATAAAAGGCAGAGGTCTAATTTGAAATACGAAACCATGGAAAATGTTATAAGTGTAACATTTTGTAGCTTGTGATGGTTGTGTGTGTGTGATGGTTGTGTGTGTGTGATGGTTGTGTGTGTGTGATGGTTGTGTGTGTGTGTGATGGTTGTGTGTGTGTGATGGTTGTGTGTGTGATGGTTGTGTGTGTGATTGTTGTGTGTGTGTGATTGTTGTGTGTGTGTGATTGTTGTGTGTGTGTGATTGTTGTGTGTGTGATTGTTGTGTGTGTGTGATTGTTGTGTGTGTGTGATTGTTGTGTGTGTGTGTGTTTGTTGTGTGTGTGATTGTTGTGTGTGTTTGGTGGTTGTGTTTGTGTTTGGTGGTTGTGTGTGTGTTTGGTGGTTGTGTGTGTGTTTGGTGGTTGTGTGTGTGTGTGGTATGCGTGTATGGTGTGTATGGTGTGTGTGGTGATGTGTAGTATTGTATGGTTGTGTGCAGTGGTGGTGGTGGTGGTGGTGGTGGTTGTGTGTGGGGTTGTGGTTGTGTGTTTGTGGAAGTGGGCATTAGAACCTCATTAATTCATGATAAGCTGATTTGGGAATGAGATAATTCGGGACGATTTTAGAAGTGTCAAAAATAGACGTGTAAAGTACAAAATGACAGTGCTTATAGTTAGCGGTGCAAGGGACTGCAAACAAGCTCTGCAAGCGAGCAGCGCGTGGCTTGGAAGAATAAGAATGGTGTGAGTTGAAAGAATGACAATAAAAGGGGGCGAAAGGTTGTGTACGTGAGATGCGGTAGGGAGGGGGCGGAAGTGGGCTGTATGGGAGTTGGAGGGCCACAGCAGCCAATCTGGTTGTGGTGTTGTGGAGAGGGTGTGTCCTTGACTGTGAAATGAAAGGAGAGGGGGTTGTTAGCTGACTGTGTGTGTACCCGACGTATACTGTTTTGTGTGAAGCGTACTTTTGTTGTCCGCTGCACCATTGCCAGCTGACCCTCTCACCCTCTTTCCATGTTTCGTACCGTTAATCCTTAAAGGACTGCTTGGTTTTAGTTACTAAGTATGAGATCATAATTAATACAGAAGGAAATGCCAGTAGATGCTTTCGCGGCTTATGTGACCACTCAGCACTAACGGGAAATGTGTAGGTAAGGAGAGAGGCGAGTGGTCTTCCTTCCTTTGCAAAGACAAGATGCCATGTCCAAGATAACTCGTCACTTTTGACAGTAATTACCAGCCATTAAATTGGATGGGTTCTAGACTTGAGAATATATGAAAATTCTGTAGAAGAAAAGAAAGAAAACGCATTTCTGTTGTAGACAGCCTGTTTTATTGTTTAGGGTTACCAGTTATCACAGTTTATTTTACATTTTCTGTTGTGTAAATGCAGTGCCATCTTTTTGAATGTGTAAACATAAAAAAAATACTATCAGTGTCATAATCTTACATGTAGCGTAAGCTTACACTGTATCAAGAAGCAATGAATCTTTGTTTAGAGTGAGACCAAGTGAGACACCAAGCAAAACTGGCTGCAGGCTGAAGGAAATACGTCAGTGTGTGTGTGCGGGGGAGGGGATGATGCATGGGTAGGAGTTTACTGATACGAGGGCCGAATGAGAGAGACTGTGTGTAGGAATAGAAGTGCTGAGGTTGCTTTGTCTGCCTGACATATCTAAAAAAAAAGTAGCCAGCCAGGAGCCTAGGCCTACAGAGTTGCCATGGCGCGCTTCAACAGTGGAAAAGTAGTTAGTACACACATCTTTCTTTTTGTGTGTGTAACTTGTTTTTCTTAATGTGCTCATCAGTAACATTTGTAAATACTGTAAATGTGTTTTTATGTACTTGTTACATCAGCACCAAGGCAGAGGGTTGTCTCAGGATCGGTAGTGTTTCTCAACGTTGACCTTCATACACAGCTGCGTGCCGCAGGTACGTGTCTAGTAAGCTATTTCTGAACTTTAATGGTTAATCCGTGAAATACGGTAATCCGTAATTGTCTTGGTCGTGACCATAACAGATTAACGAAGTTCTACTGTACAAATTCCATAACTGGTGACAGACAAACTTGTTGATTACATCACTGATTCAATGTACAACACAACGTGAACAGTAGCTCACTGAATTAATAAATTCAACATGACAACCAACATGTGTGTAGTGCATGCCTCAACATAAGCATTTGCTATGTAACTGTGTGATCTATTCTGATAACTATAACTGAAAGAGAACCCATTGGACTGACACAAAACTTGGGGACATAATTTAACTTTTTCAGAAAAAATTAAAGTATACGCAAAATATTTATTGTAATAAGTTTTGTGAAGCTGTTAATATGATGAGAGAGTATGTCAAATGTAAAATTTATATTGTGAACAGAATTATAATTCCATGCATTGAAATACAATAACTTTAAGTTGGGGAAATCAGTGGACATGCAATGTGTCTTTTTGCAAATATTCACCTATTTATTTATTTTCGTATTATATTATCCTGTCATCACCTGTTCCATTTTAATTAGCATGGTCTTAAACTCTGTGATATATAAAGGATGAGTCTAAATAACACAGACCACAGACAAACGCTTGCAGGTGAAGGAAAAAATAAGACTAAAATGCAAGAACCATTTTTCCAAAATTGATGATTGAGGGTGAAGTGCGCCCCGAAAAGTTGGAATTAGAAATGATTTAAATAAAATATTTTCGAAACTAATTTTGACTAAACAACCAATAGAGGAGTATTGCTTTGTATAATGGAGATCATTTACCTCGGGAAATGTTGTTGAAAAGAGAAACCCTCTTCATTGAGGAAATGGGGATTGCCACCTTGAGTTTTCATGAAACTTATTAACGAACACATCTAAGAGATTTATTTTATGTTATTTACTAATCAGAACGTTAAAATTAACAGAAAAGGTCGTCTTGTCCGAACACACTCAGGTGAAATGTTTGCGAGAAATCCGTGGTGACATTATTCAAAAAACAAAGTGCGGGCCTGACAGGTAGGCAGTTCACTACACACAGAACTTGTAACTATGATGAATGATGAACACAGCATTACTATTATTTACCAATGTACACAACACTTCACACAATTACAGTGGGCTCTATCTATGGTACAAAATGAAGTTAAGGGGTTATTGTTTCTCAAATGTTTCGTCTCGTTTCACTTACACATTTTATTTCATTAATTAAATGTAAAACATCCATATTGGTCAGAAAACCACCAACAAACTCCATCCACATACTCGTTAAAAATTAAAACAAATCATAAATGTTCAACATCGGTATACGAGGTTTTGTAAGGTGGTTGATGAAGTGTAAGCCTAAACTTGTATTTATTGTAAACATTGCAGAAAAATTTGACACTGAACAGTGACCTGTATGACTGTGTGTAATTGGATGATTATGTGCAACCTCTGTGATTCCCGTCACTGCCATCACAAGTTAACATAGAACAAATAAGGGTTGCAACGCTGATGTTGCATAATATTCGTGTTGCTGAATCGTAATTGGTTACCGATTATTGGTCAGCATGCTAACTACGCGAGATTAATTTGGCATGTGTCACCCCCTCTAAACCCTGCCGTTTGCAAGGAATTGGCATAATGATGGCCATTGTGTTACTACATCTGTCATGCAAGCAACACACATCAGGCAATGCTTAGTTACATTTGCTGGGAGGGCAACTGGAATTGCAAGGAAACTGTTGGATACCCGTGTAGCTGTGTTCATAAACCTGCCCATTCAACTGCTATAATACAAACTTGCTTGGCGCACACACAGGCCGTCTACTTGGAAGTGGTATCACTGCATTGACACTGCTAACACCATCTTGTAGGTGTACAGTTTTCTGTGTGCTTTTCTTCCAAAATGAATCGGTACACATGGGCGGAACTAGCGGACATGAACTTAGTGTATTGTGTAGCACAAGGATGCGGTAGAAAAGCACGCAGGATGTATGCTAATTAGTATACCTGGAGGGAGGTACCTCGCCACTCCAAGTTTGCTGCCATGACCAGCACATACGTGATACAGGAACAGTCGTGGTATGGAAACATGATTTGGGATGCGGACGTCGAGTGCATACGAAACAGCTTGAAGAGGAGGTCCTTGCTGCTATAGGAGAGACACCATCGACCAGCACCCGTGCCATTACCAATATAATGCATACCAGCCAAAGTACTTTGTATCGGGTTCTTCGAGAGAGCAACAACTTTGTCAGTATCATCTGCATACAATAAAAGTGGCTGGTCCAGTCAATTATCCTCTACGCATATGATTCGCTAGGTGGTACCTGCAACAGTGAAATATTCAGCAAAGTTTTTCTTGCTCCATTCTGTGCACGGACGAGGTGTGCTGTACAAGCGTTGGTATTTTTAATTCTAGGAATAGCCACATATGGGCAGAAGATAACCCACACAGTACCCGCATACAAAGCCATCAGCAGCAGTTTTCTGTCAACATGTGGGCGGATATACTGCATAACAATCTAATTTGACCATTCCGTCTAATTCCACGATTTAATGCTGTTGTGTACCGTTGGTTCCTTGAGTACATGCTACCACAGCTCCTGGAGGATGTTCCACTTGATGTAAGAATGCATGTGTGGTTTCAACATAATGGCGCCCCAGCACTTTTTGCCTGAAATGTGCGAGCGTATCTCGATGCTGTATATCGTGACCACTGGATTGGTAGAGGTGGACCCATTTCCTTCCCACCTATATTCCGTATTTTTTGTTTGGAGACGTGCAAAATCATTAGTGTACGATGTGCCGGTCGAAAGTGAAGAGGACCTGCTAGCAAGAATTTGTAATTTCATTTGAGTATATCCGCCAGATGACAGAGGTTTTTGGAAGTATCCGACTGTCCCTGTAGTGTTGTTGTGACCTGTGCATTGAAGTTGATAGTCAGCAAATTGAACAGCTCCTTTAAGGACAATTAACGTATATCTAATGTGTTGTTTAAGTACATGTACTGTACTTTCTTGGAGGATAATAAAGAATCAAATGTGTTCAAGAATGAATGTAGCTTCCCAGGTTATACTCCACCAGCCATCATACTAAGTTTTGTCAGTTTCATTATCCGAACGCACACATTTCAACACACTGGGACATGTCAACATTACACCTGTATTGATGTTGTCTTTTAAAACATTTTGTATTTTCGTGATATTGTGCCAATTTGTAGAGCCACGATTTTGTTGTGAAAAGATTTTTGCATAATTTTGTTTCAATGCCTTAGGTACACATCGGCAGCTCTGCGTCATGGTTTATGGCAGCGTGTCTTTGCTCAGACACGTTTCCCATTTGACTGCACCAATCTGAAGATGGCTATTATGACACCACACATCTGTGATTCGCCAGTAGAACCCCATGACAAGTAAGAGTTAAAACATTCAAGTACTGACCACATGAAGCAAAGCTGCAGATGTGCACATAAGACATTGAAATCAAATGGGGTACAAATCTTTTCGCCATAACATCGTGGCTGTACGAATTTGTTCTTATGTAATGAATACAGCATTCATTTACATCAAATCATGCCTGTTCAGAGTATTTGTGAACCTGCCACATGTGTTACGTGATTCCACACCAGATTTCATTGAGTGTGATGTGTGTTGCTTCCATGTCAGGTGCATAAATTGCAACCGTTATGTACATTCCTTGCAAACTGCAACTTTTAGAGGGGTGACATGACAAATTACTTGTACATAGCTTGCGTGCTGACCAATAATCCATAACCTATTAGGCTTCAGCATCACGAAGGTATAAGCAACGTCAGGGTTTCAATTATTATTTGTACTACAATGGTAACATGTGATGGCAGTGACGGGAATTGCAGAGGTTGTACATAATCGTCCAACCACACACAGTCGTACATGTCACTGTTGCATGTCAAATACGTTCTGCAATGTTTACAATAATCACAGGTTTAGGCTTACACTTCATCCACCACCTTACAAAACCTTGTATAATTTTTAATGTGCATGCAGGTGGAGTTTGTTGGTGATTTTCAGATCAATATGGATGTTTTACATTTAATTAATGTAATAAAATGTGTACGTGATACGAGATAAGACATTTGTGAAACTACCCCTTTAACTTTATTTTGTACCACACATAGCTCCCACTATAATTTTAAGGTGTACAGTGTTTTGTACATTGGTAAATAATAGTAATGCAGTGTCCATCTTTCATCATAATTACACATCCTGTGTGTAGTGGATTGCCTACCTGTCAGGCCACACACTTGCTGTTTTGAAAAATGTCACCACGGATTTCTCAGAAACGGATGACCTGAGAGTGTTCGGACAAGGTGACCCTTTTTTTAACATACTGATTACTAAATACATAAAATAAGTCTCTTATAAGTGTTTGCTAATAAGTTTCATGCAAACACATGGCGGCAACCCTCATTTCTATAATGAAGGGGTTGATCTTTCCAACCCCATTGCCAGAGTTGAATGATATCTATTATACAAAGCAGTATTCCTTTATTGGTTGCGTAATCACAGTTAGTTTCTAATATATTTTATTGAAATCATTTCAAAATCCACTTTTGGTGGCGCGCTGCTACCTTAAAGGGCGCGGTTCACTTCAGTTTACGTCTTTAATTACTTTTATATTTGTACCAGATATTTTTTCTCTTATTTCAGACATAAATTGTGACTAAATCTTCCTTTTCGAAAATTGTTGTATCTCTTATAGTTGCGTAAACTTCAAAATTTGCACTTTACGGTTTTATGTACGCCACTAAAACCGACTGACTTTCCAAACTGAAAAAATGCACAGTGAATAACAATGTCGTAGGATATGAAATGACACATATAAAAACAAAAAATAAAATATTTTTTTATTTAATAAAAAAATGTTGCATTTTAAAATGAAATTTAAAAAAAAAAATAAATGTATAAATTTTTGTTTTTATGTATGTCAAATCATAGACTACAACATTATTATACACAAAAAATTTTTTCGGTTTGGTATGTCAGTTGGGTTTAGTGGCGTATATAAAACCGTAAAGTGCAAATTTTGGTGTTCACGATTCATTACGCGAAAACTATGAGAGATACAATAATTTTTGAAGAGGAAGATTTAATCACAATTTATGTCTAAAATAAGAAAAAAAATATCTGGTACAAGTACAGTAGAAGCTCGGTATACTGCGCTTCGATAAACCGCGCATTCTGCTGTATCGCGGGGTAATTCATGTCCCCCAAGCTAATATACCAGAAACTTCACTATCTTACTATGTACTTCAAAGGGACATTTGTTTTGCCGGTCAAACGATGAAACGAGAGGGGCGGAGAAGGACAAAAGGCAGCGGACAGGAAGCAGTAATGCACGTGTTCAAAGTTCGACAGGCCGGATGTGTTTATTAGTCGCCAGGAGTCTTGACGTCTCGCGGTGTGGAAGGCCTCTTGTTAGGGGTGGTAGGAGTAGAGGGGAAAGTATTGCTTGGAAGGGGGAAGGGGCAGAAACTGGCACTAGGGAATCCCCAGCCGCTACGTGGGTGGGAAGTGATAGTCACAGTTGACGACACACTAGCAGCTGCCAACAAGAATTTATTGCGATCAGTTCAGTTTTTTATGTGATGCGATGTCACACAAAAGAAAGGCTTATTCTATGAAAGACAAGTCAAACATTATTGACATAGCATAAACTACAGTAGTTTAACAGTTAAACTGGAGTACTGTATTACAGTCATCCCGCCTTATCCGCGGACTTTGTATCCGCGGTTTTCACCAACCGCGGTTGGAAAACGAGGAAAAAACTGTAAATTATAAACATGAAATTCTTGAGAATTCATATTTTTGCACGCGCACGCATAGTTTGCCGTACGAATTACTAGCGCGCCACTCTTGCACGAAAGAGCAGCTAGTTTTGTGTTGTCAGCCACTGTTACCTACTCCATTACGCAAGGTGCTTGGTGCGCGCGGTATGTTTGTTTACCAGCGGTCAGCGGATGGTGCGGGCGGCAGGGACAAGGAAGCGTTGCAGTGTCGAATGTACGGGTGGCGGTACTTCACTTGCATAGATCTTATCGCTTGCTGCACGCTTCCAAAACTAAATGATTTGATATCTCCCACGGGCTGCATCGCCTGCCCGCAAACTGCTTCCACGCAGAACACACGCGTGTATTTAATTACATTGTCTTGTTTGCCCGCTTGCTGCCCACCCGCATGTAGTACACGGCCCTAAAGCGCCTCTACTGTGTGCAATTATACACGATTCCGTGGCCTGCAGCGTAATGTTTCCTAAAAAGAAAGACTGTAGTAATTCTTCTATACCGAAGAGAACATCGCGAAATTCTTACTTTGACTGACAAAATAAAAAAGCTACATTTAATCAAAGACATACCTGTTGCAATTGGCCGTAGGTACGGGGAAAAAAATGAGTGTGCCATTTGTACGTCTCGAAATAAAGCACAACAAATAGGATCAAATGTTAGCACTGCACCGAAAACGGCAAAAAAAAATCGAGGTAGTTAATTTAATTGCAATCAGTGTCGCTGTATTAAAACGGAAACCGCTAAAACTTTATCCATGTTTACCAGCGGAGTTAAATTTTTCAGTGACGTGTCCAAAAAAACCGCGCCAAGTCTATTTTAGTATAATCAATGATGGCGTATAAAAACGAAACTGCTAACATAGTTAAATATTTTATGTTTATGATCCAATTCTTTTCTGTAATTGATATGCACGTCATACAAGTAAAAAAAATTTAGAAACGAATGCAAAATATTCACGCCCATGTAGTCGTAATTTTGCTTGTTCCACTGTTTTATGTAATTGACAAAGATAAAGTACGCATTACATGCGAGAAATAGTGTTATCAGATGCCATTCTATCAACGCTTGTAGAACCACACTTTGTCTGCCCAGTGCACGTACTTGGCAGTGTAGGGTGGGTGGAGAGATAGCGCGGCTGATCAGGCCCGTGCTGTGTTGTAATGTCAGCAGTAGCCGACCACCTGGCTCGCGCGCGCTGTTGCCAAGTCACCGCGACTGCTCGCAATGTGGCTGCCGCAGGCCGCTGTATCTAACTTGCGCCGCAATGCACACGCTACATGTAATTTTTACAATATTTAAGTGTTGTGGGACACTTTACGAACGTATTAAATATCTGTACCTCGCACAAATATAGTATCATTTGAGATTAGGGGTTAAAATTTTTTTTATTAATTGTATGTAGTACCTTATGTAGGTTATTACGGTGTCTTGAACATACGCAGTTTTCGTTATCCGCGGATTTCCTGGAACGAAATACTGCGGATAAGGTGGGTCGTTATAAAGGATGAAAGTGTAACATGATACAGTGGCAAATAAGAACATTGCAGTGCTAAATAACACTTTATTGAAAAATGTTTTTTGTTCTTTCTGGTCTATCTCGGTACAATGCGCATAGACTATAGCGCGGGTTAGATTTAAGTCTCCCGACATGAGCGCTTTATCGAGCTTCTACTGTATAAAAATATAAAAAGACGTTGAAAACTTGGTGACTGCCCCCTTAATAATCAGTTTCGGGGAATGTTGTTCTTACATTTATATATATATATCACATGTATATCATGTTGTAATACAATACGTAACAGTGCGCGTGTGTTTTGTCCCGATGTAGGAAAATTTGCTTTTCAAGATCTAAATACACGAGAATATGATGTAATTGTAACAGTTACATTAAATATTTTGTAACTAACAATATCAACATTATCTATATCAGCTGAAGTTTAAGTACCACTATAAATAATATGGTGTTGTTCATGGATAATAGCAACTTCTGATAAGCCTTTGATGTATGACCAGTGAGAATTTTTAAACCAAAATCAAGTCGAACATCAACAAGACGTGCACTTTCAGTAATAGTGACAACATATATAAAGTATTGTTTTTCTTATATATATGTAATTTAATATGTAAAACATGTAAATATGCATATGTATATGCTTGTTTATACATTGTGGTGGTATTATCAGATGCAGCATAGCCAGCAGTTGAGCATTTGAGGTTATTTTCGCGGGATCGCTGGAGCGTTCTAATTAAGGAAAGACTTCATACTGGCTTTGCTGATGATTTATTGCTCTTGTTTCTCTTCTCACTTACTTTTACATGCACTTTCATTTAACGGTAACTAAAATTACAAATATCGGCTCATGTTCCAATTACAACTGCATCAGCCCAGGTTATACTCAGAAAATTCATCACTTTCTGACCTATGAAGACGCATTCCCCGCTCCATACCTCTTCCTGAGACAGAACATTCTTTCTTGTGCACCACCTAAATACAGCGTGACTGCTCTCTACTACTATTCATACATTTAATACTACCATTATTTTTTTTCTGCCTCACGGGTGTGTGGTTACTGGGCAAGGTTACTTAAAATTTGGTTCTCCCTCCTAGAAAAAAAAATTGTTTAAAAATCTATCAACAAGAAATATACAGACACTAAGTACTAATAACGGTTACTAGACCTAAACAAACTCGCTCATACAGTAGCCTCCCAAAAAAAAAAGTGATATACATACTGCTGTCCACACATATTGACCGCATATTCCCATTATACTGTAAGCACTTTAACGTACATATACTACAGCTACCTGAAAGGCTTCAGCAGTGATGAGTTATTTATTTCCCTTTACGTCTCATGGTTCTTTTAGACGACTCAGCTCCCATGAATTTGGCCCGGCCTGCCGTGATATCAAATACGGGCCGTCGTAGGGAAGAAACAGTTTCCTAGTCTCACTAGTAGCTGCTTGACTGTGTTCGGCAACTCGGAGAAGAACTTTATCACTCACACTGAAAGAATTGTGTATAGCCCCTTGGCGCTTATTCCTCTGTTCCGCCTCAGTCTTCAACTTAGCCCTCACCAACTCTAGCTTAGATTTTACTAATACAGTATCCTCAGGAGGGAGCATCAAAGAAGCAGCCAATTGATCTCTAGCACTATCTCCCTGTGTCAGTGCTGCTGGGGAGAACCTATTGCTAGCATGAACATGCAGATTGAGGAAATTATTAACTAAAGGAATTGCGTCCTCCCAACTACTGTGTTGTTCGTGACAATGCGAATGGAGCAGACGTCCTATTTCGCGCACACATCTCTCGACAGGGTTTGATTGTGGATGGCGTATGGAAGAGTAAACCAAGTCGACTCCTTTCCATAGTTAACTCCTACTTTCAGACATTGGATATAAATTGGGTGCTGTGATTGCTCAGAACCCGTTTGGCAACACTGTGGACAGGAAAATAGCATTTCAACATACAATTGACACAGGCATTAGCAGTTGCTCTTTTCAGCGGGTAACAAACAATGAACCTAGTAAATACATCCAATACCATGATTGCATGCTTTACTCCGCCCCTAGAAGATGATAACGGGCCATAGAGATCCACAGATAACAAGTCCAGCGGCCCAGCAGGTAAAATTGAGTTCCATGGCCCCTCCCAGCTGCGGTTCGGGAACTTCGTCCTCTGGCATAGCGTATAGCAACTAACTGTCTGCCTCACCGATCGAGCCATGTTTCCCCAATAATAGCTCATACATTACATCCAAAATGTTTTCTTTTCTCCAAAATGACCCATGGACTTGTGGATGTGTGCTGTCAGACGTCGAACCCAGACCTTTGGAACACAAATCCGCCAACTACCAGATTCCAAATCAGCTTTTCGGTACAACACATTATCACTTAGACAATACCATTCTAAGACCTTACTAACCGTTGGGTCTGCCAGATCACGGGCCTCCAGGACATTGATGACATTACTCCAAACAGCATCTTCTCTCTGAACTACTGCATTGCTTCTAAACTGAGCCACGAGGTCCTCATCTTTCTCCACTGTTATTCTAGCCATCAACCATCCTTCCGTAGTTTCTCTTCCATTATTACGTCTTCCCCTTCCACAATCACTCTGCTCAATAGGTCGGCATCTTCGTTATTCTTCCCAGACACATACTGAATGGATAAATCAAATTCTTGCAGAGCCAGGCACCACCTGGTTAGTCGGCTGCCCATCAACTTACGAGACTGGAGGAATGCGAGACTAAGGTGGTCAGAAAGAACAATGATTTTGTGCCCCAACACAATGTTGCGCAACTTCTTCAAACCCCAGATGACAGCTAAGCACTCTCTTTCTGGCACAGTCGACACTTTCTCTGATCCTAACGACGACCTACTTAAAAATGCCAGTAACTTCTCGTCTCCATCCTCATCAATTTGAAACAACTTAACTCCCAACCCATAAGCAGAAGCATCAGCATTTAGATAAAAAACCCTGCTGAAATCAGGATGTAATGAAACACACACTGTAGTGAAAAGTTGTTTGGCAGCCTGGAAGCTATCCTGACATTCCGTCGTCCATTCCCAAACTTTACCTTTCTTTAACAACTCTAATAAAGGTGAAACCACTTCAGAGAACTGCTCAGCAAAATGTCTCTAGAAATTAGAAACACCCATGAAACTGCGAAGCTGTTTGACATTATGCGGAACTGGAAAATAATGAATCAGCTGTATTTTACTCGTGTCTGGTCGTACACCAAACGAGTCCAATACAAATCCCAGAAAAACATCTTCCTCCCACAAAAAACAAGATTTACTCAACTTCAATTTTAAACCCACTTTCCTCAACCATTCAAACAGCTGGCGTAAGTAAATTAGAGGGTCTTGAAAACTTTCACTATCAGTAAGTCGTCAACGTAAGAGTGAACTATGGAACTCTCCTCCGGCCCCTGGGATGCATCTACAGCACGGAAAAATTTACCAACACTATTGGAAAGGCCAAATGGCAGAACACAAAACTGGTAACAGGGACCCTGGTAAAGAAAGGCAGTGTACTTCCGGTCCTCTGGTTGCAGGGGAACTTCCCAAAAGCCATGACAAAATTTGTAGTAGAAATATAGTTTGTTCCTTGAAAAGCAGAGAAAAGTTCATGTGGCTCAACAGGAGATTGCCTATTAGGTATTATCCATAAATTAAGATGGTGCGCGTCAAGGCACATGAGCACAGACCCATATTTCTTACTTACACACACTAAAGGATTTACGAAAGGGCTGTTTCCTCTCTCTATGATTCCTTCCCTTTCCATCTCCCTTATCTGTAAATCTACCTCGTCTCGGCAAACAAATGGAATAGGATATACTTTCTGTTTGAACGGGGAGCTGTCACTGACGGGAATGCGTGCCATGTACTCAGTGGTACGCCCAATTTTATTTTAAAATGCATCTTCAAATTCCCACAACAAGTGTATTAACGTGCTTACGCTTCTCCCAACTGCCCTTCTCGAATTTTGACATAGCTAACTCCACCTCATCCTCCCAACTGGGTGTACGATTGTTGTTATCAATAGTGTCAATACGAGCGTTGCCAATCCAAGCCGACATACACCCGGCGCTTCTCAAATCACTCTCGTCTACAAGCACAATGTGTAGAGATTCATCCGATGTGTTTACTTTAGGACACTTATTGTTCATTGGTAAACAATCACCCCTCAGGCAAATGGTACCCTTAGTAAATTCCACAATAATACCACTATTCTGCATGAAATCAATGCCTAGAATGACCTCACGCGTTAGCTGTGGGATTACTAAACGAACTGTGCGGTAAGCCTTGTTTCCGAATATGACAGGTAAGAACACCTGTTTCCTGACACGTTTACTCTTTCCCTTTGTTGCACCCACAATAGTGATCATAGGCACTGGCAATGTGGAATTTATTATTCCCCTCTTACATAAATCCTCTAAAAATTGTTTGGAATTTCCGGATATCTCCGATCCTGAATCCAGTTGGACAACATAGACTGTGGCTATTTTCCCTGTAAGTTCAGGTACAAAAACACTCCTCCTCATATCAGAGTCTTCCGACAGTAAAAACTCTCGTTCCCCAGTACTCCTAGTGGCGACTATGTATGCAAGTGCACATGCATCTGTCGCTTCAGCCCGGCTGCCTATGCCAAGCGACCCTACCCGTTTCCCGGATGATTGTTTATGTTTTTCTCACTTTCACTCTGCTCGTGCTGCCATGTTGGTGAGTGACAGTGTGGAAACCTCCCACGTGGGTTGACACCCCTGTCTGTCGCATGCCATTGGCCACCCCCCCTACCTGTACCGTTAGTTTGCTCACGCTGTTGTATGTAGCTGCCACGCTCCCCTTCTTTCCGCTGCTCAAATTGACCCCCTCTACCTTCAAGCTGTCTGTAGCCATGCGACCCCCCCAGACGCTAGTCAACTCTTGTCGCCTATCAAAACGCATTTCGTTCTGTTCATACTGGTACCGCGCCTAGTTTTCTCTAAGGTTTCCCATACGGTCCAGCTCTTGTAATACTTTTCTTAGTTGTTCTACTGTCTCAGTGCCCTTGACTACTGACACACTCTGAACATCTACAGGAACCTGGGCGTAAACCAGCATAACAATATCTATTTCTGAAAGAGGTTGATCATAGTAGCGTGAATGCTCCACAACCTTGCTGAGGTGTGCCTTCAGTTCACCCACGCTGCACTTTCCCTGATAAGAGTTCCACCATGTCTCCACCTTGTATCCTGCTGTCCCAGTATTCCAGTAAATTCCCGCTCAAAATATGCATAACTGGCTATAGTGTTCTCTCTCAATGAGAGCCAATTGCTGCTTTCCCCTACTGGTCGTTTACCTATGATAATTTTTCCCCGTCACTGCACTCGTGTGAAAAAATTCTTCGAGTTGCTCCAAGTGTTTTTTTGGTTGTTCCTCCCTTTCTCCCCTGAATCTGGGAATGCCCTCTTCCCGGTAGCTACATCCTATCCTGACTGTTTGTACTCATGGCCTCCCCTCTGCACTATTATCACTCCCTTTCAAACACAAAATTTCTTTTTCATGTTGCCTTACGCTTGTTTCCCGAGCGCCTAGGCCTGCTTCTAGCATTTCCAACCATTCTGTGTTTTTGTTTACTGTACCTTGGCAGACTACAAACTCGTTTCGCGCTTCAACCACGGGGTCATTAACACGACTCGTTTCCTTTTTCTGTTTTGATAATTCTATCCCAGTGACAGTCTCAAACTGACTTCGCTCCCTACGTATCTGCTCCATTATTTGCTCATTTTCCTGTTGAATGCTTTCCCTTGCGTTACCTACAACGTCGGCTACTATAATGCTCATAGATTCGTCGACCATTTTCTTTGTGGATTCCTCAATGTAGGTTCTGTTTTTCCCCCCTCAATTCCTTAATAAGTTCGTTTTTCACTTCTCATATCTTCAATCACTAATCTGCCTTCCTTTTTCATTTTCTCTATACATTCCCTATTTTCCAGTTTCGTTTTGTCAAGCATTGCTCTGCCATCGGCTCGGAACTCCTCTAACAATGTGTGACAGTCAGCCCTTATTGCTCGCATTATTGCCTCAATCAACAAAGTGTTGGGCATCACGAGAACTAATCTCCCCAATTCAAACTTGCTATTTCCTTTTCTCTCTAATAAGGAAACGTTGCCCAACTCGCTTTCACTCGGGACTTAGGCGTGTCTATATTTTCCCTATTTTCCGCCATCGTTAAGGTCTAGTACTAATCTGTATATCACAACGTAGTTAAAACAACTATCAATAAGCTCTGAAACAAGTTACCTGCATTAGCATTATAAATTGATGGGACCACGTGGTTTGCCCTTTGTATCCACCCACTCGTGACGTCACTTTAACATGTGATTGTTAGTTATGTACTTAAGCAATACCTTTGTTATACACGCTTATGTCTATACAAATTCCTTATCTTTCAAACTTGGCGCATAAAAAAACAAAATTTTTAATAGCATTACAGGATCCACTTAGCCTCAGAAATACAATTTCAGCAACACACACTAAATGTAATTGGCCCAACATGTATTAAACATTACAAACACCTATTGCAAATACACGTGTTTTTTTTTTTTTTTTCACCTGGCTAACTTCCCTTGTTTTTCACGCAACATCATAGCCATGGCGAGCGGGTGGCATTGATTGGCTAGCTGGTCACATGCCAACTTTAAACTTCTCACGTTGCTGGAACGCTTCCATCTCCGCTAGGGACGATGCCTTCTGCTTCTCGGATACACGGGAGACTGTGTTGCCTTCTGCTTCTCAGAGACAAAGGGGACCGTGTTGGTCTTCTGCTTCTCAGAGAATGTGCCCTCAGTCGGTAGTACTAATTTCCTTCTCGAGCCCCACGTTGGGCTCCAGTTGATGTGGTGGTGCTATCAGCTGCAGCATAGCCAGCGGTAGAGCATTTGGGATTATTTTTGCGGGTTCGCTGGGGCGTTCTACTGGAGGAAAGACTGCATACTGACTTAGCTGATGATTTATTGCTCTTGTTTCTCTTCTCACTTACTTTTACATGCACTTTCATTTAAAGGTAACTTAAATTACTAATATCGGCAACTACATCAGCTCAGCTTATACTCAGAAATGTCATCACTTTTTGGCCTATGAAGACGCATCCCCCGCTCCATACCTCTTCTTGAGGCAGAACATTATTTCTCGTGCACCACCTGAATACAGCACGACTGCTCTCTACAGGGTACCAAACAAAAATGGCATAGACCAGCCTCTACAACCGGCAAACTCATCCCCTCCTCCACTATCCCCTTCTCCATCCCCAAGATGGTGGAACTCAGGACTTGTCCTCAGAGACCTAAAAGTGATGCTGGGTGCAGTATTTAACTTTAAATAATTCCATATTTATTTAATTTCATAATTACGTAGAATATCTGTTATATTTTCATTTATTATATAAAATAAATAATTAAAATTAAAGTATTTTATACTTGTAGTGCCTGATGGGAAATTTGCCATTGGTGCATTCAAACATCCCCCCTCTTTCGTGTGAGGAAAAACCCACATACCAGAGGCACCATGCCTATCTACCTGTTAATGATTGACCTTTCCACACTCTTGGTAGGCAAATCACAAATTTACATATAATTATTTAACTGTTAACCTGACACACAATAGTCACTCAGCAAAGTTGCAGGAAATAACATGACGATCAATTAGTCCAAACACTGCTGGTTTTTGATGAAATTAGTTTGCCACCCTTGTTGAACCAACGTACATATACTGGAAACTATCCATATGATAATTACATTTAAAAGTACAGAAAATCATTATTTAAATTTTACTAATGGACTGCACCCAGACAAAACCAATATTAAGACCTATTTCTTTTTGTAATCATTTAACATTGATTGCACTTAAATTATTATCTATCTTTACATGCTGACTAGTGACAAATTGTTAATTATCCCTCATTTTACATAAATATACATGGTACATGATGAGTCACAGATAAGAGTCCAATTGATGTATTTGATTTTATAAGAATATATTATGTTTTTGGTTTGGTTTAGCCAAGCTATAATTGGTACCTGAGTATAGTTATGCTACAGTGCTGCCCGAGACCAGTTACCCAGTCTTGAAGAGTCGAGGTTTGAACCACCATAAAAATATAACTGAATTACTGAAATGATTAAAATTCGGCAATGGCAAGAAAATTATGAGGTTCCCAAATTTATAAAACGCATTACAACGTGTATATGAGAGGGTATGCATTTGTCAAAACTGCTTGTTGAGAGGAAATATTATTCAGATTATAATGTAGATTTTTAAAATTTTCTAATATGTGAAAATATTATCTTAACAAAGAAATAATTTCTGCACCCTGTTTTGGTTTGTCTGACATTTGCAAAAAAGTATTGTTACCTTAGGGATAATAATTCATCGACTGTCGACTTCATGCTGGTGAAGCGAGTATGGTGGAGTTCCGTACTGATTGTGTGATACGTTAGTTCCTACCCCTGTATTATCTCTACTACATTTATCTACATTAGTTACCGCTGGTGATATCCAAATGTAAATTGAGATTATATATTGTTTGGTTACATATAACTTTAAGAAAACAATTGTGGCATAATAGGCCTAAGTAATGTTTTTTTAGGCAGTGGTTGGTATAATTTAGGGGCCACGGTGGCCAAGTTGTCGCATCACTTGCCTTTGCCAAAGATTTAATTACATTCAGCTTTACTATATTCACTATTTTGTTCTCAAAAATTAAAAGTATTTGCTATAAATTGTGGTAAATTATATTTGTGTGTGTACTTTTTAGCATATGATAAGTAGTTCACTCAGCTTAAATTTTTTATATATATTATATAAAATACTTAACATTTGTTTATAGCAGAAACACTGTGCAGTCAGGCATTCTCATGAAGCGAGACAATGCTTAGTGTCAACATTCCTCTCTGTTTGTTGCTGTAACCTTCGTAATGTCACGCAGTGTACAGCAGCATTGATGGTTGTCCCCAGCTCCATGAAATTAATCAGTAGCACATCTTGGTGATACCAGATCACTGTAGCTATAAGTTTCTTGGTGCCAAACGTCCATTTAAACTTTTTCAACTTGTTTGGAGAAAGGGTGTGCATCCTTTGTAATTGAGGTTCTGTTTCTTCACTGTTGAAATGAATCCATGTTCCATCTCGTGTCAAAATTTGATATAAAAACTGTTCTCCATTGTCTGCATACCGCAGCAGAAATGACAAGGCTGATGCTATTTGCCGCTCCTTGTTGAGTTCAGTCAACATCTTGGGGTAACATTGTGCACAAAGTTTATTGTATCCTAGCTTGTCTGTAACAATGGTGTACAGGGCTAACCGTAAAGTGTGTAGAAATTTGGCAGGTGTATCATCAGGAGTCAACGTCTCACACAAACAACTGTATCTATGCGCTGCACTAGTTAATCTGTAGCTAGTGACTTCCTTCCCTGGCTCATTTCATCATGAACGTCAGTATGGCTTTCGAGGAATTTTTTTCCAGCATTCTTGCACAGTGCCATCACTCATAAAGTTTTCACCATACACAATGCTCATTCTTAGATGGATTTCTGCTGCGTTGTGCACTTCTGCCTGAAAAAATTGAATGTCTTAAGGGGGATTATTCCCTAAATAAATAATGTTAAAATGAACTTGAGATTATTTATTTTGTGGTAGACATAAATGACAAGTATTGGAGAAACATATTTTTTTTAGAAAAAAATTTTTAATATTTGTTTTGACACTTTTAAACGAACTTTGCATGCTAATTTTGCAGTCATTACAGCAAGAATCAGAATAACAATTTTTACTAATTACTGCATTCACATGCTAGATTAAAGTACGAAAAAGTGTTTGTCACATTCGGTTTTTAAAAACAGTTGTTTGAAACAGTTAATTGATGCATTTTACATGCTAATGTAAATGCATTTTTTCATTATTTTTTGTTATGTAATTTCAGTAGCAAATTTAGACACTATAACCAACGATTTGAAACAATAATACTACACCGTATCATACTGTTGCATTTAAATGAATTTTATAAGCAATAATATTGCAGTTTGTTAAACTAGTTCACGAAATTTAGACATAAAATCAAATGTATGTAACGATGTGTTAGGTTGACTACAAGTCCCCTGTGAAGTGCTTCCATCTGGCGAGAAAGACAAGAAATATTTGAACTGTACGAAAGCATGTTCCCCCCTTCCTTCCCCAACTTTCGGACAGGACCTGTGTCACGTACAGTTGGTAGAAGGGCGGGGAGGTGGGGCGCGAGACTGCAGCACCAAGAGCGTGGGAATAAAAATTCTTGCAGCGACTGGCTGACACTGTTGCCATATCTTTTGAAGGTTGTCACAAGAACAGTACGGCCCATATGCCTGCCAGCCATGTAGGCAGGCCGCTGAGAATGTGAGTTATTTAGTGTAACGCTTTCCTCTAAGGTCTCTATTATGTACATTTATTTATTTACAACATATTTTACTGCTAAAGTAATATTTTTTAATGATATTTTTAAAGAACTTTTTAAAAAGATTAACAACAGTTAATGAGACGAAACAACAAAGCAGGAGCGTGGCATCCTGTTTGTTCCTTAATAATGATATTAGTTTACCAGGAAGAAATTTATATATGTAATATATTTCATAAAAGTATATAATATATCACTTTTACGCAATCCGTAATGAAAAGCAAAAATTACATCATTCATTACTTTTCGAAACACATTTATGTTTCTTTTATTTTTCGTTTACTGAGGAAATTAAACAGTAGCGTAGTTCCTAAACTGAACACAAGCTGTGTTGCTAAGAGTAGTTCAAATACCTACATCTACTTGAAATTCCTGCTAACCTAAATTACAAATTGGTAAGTTTGGACACTGCTAAAACGTAAAGTGGTGCAAGTACAAGCATACTTATCACACTTGAGTAACATTTGTTTCGAATATAAACTATATTTTTTCAAACGAAATTTGAGGTAGCTCAAGATATGTTTCTGAAAGACACACAGTAAAATAACAAATTGTAAATGGCACAGATTTTAGAGGAAGGCGTTACACTGAAAAACACATATATAACACTTTACTATGAATACATACACGTAGTTTATTTTGAACATTAACTTTGTACTTTTCGTATAAACATTGAGACAGAACTGCATTTATGCAAGACGCCACACTTAAAAACACACTATTTACTTTATATCACACTGCATTGAAAAGCATTCCGTAACATTTGTTTTGATCATAAACTAAATATTTTTGTGCAAAATTTTCAGACAGTGAAAAACATAGAGTAAAATTTTCCGCGTGCAAAAATTGCATACAAATTTCATTCAAATACAGTACTGTTTTTATTTTAATAATGATTTTGCTTATGCACTGTTGCTGAAAATAAGACAAGGCAATCGAAATTAAAAAAAAAATTCCTCTTACCTCAGTACACAGCAATACATATGAAGTTTCAACTGTCGCTTTCAAGATTTTCAATTTCATATTCGTGATATGACGAAGCCTGATGATGAATGTCCTGGTAAACACAAATTTTCGCAGCGCTTTAGATTCTACGGACGGAAACTTAGGCAATATCATTTGAAAAATGTGTTTTCACGATTCCTTTCTTTTTAACTAAAGTCTGTTCGCGACATAAGTTAAACAATCACTCAGCAGTTGCAAAAATACTTATTTTTTTCTGACGTTACAGCCAGTCCACCAGGGTTTAGTGCTTCTATCAATCTTCCAGAAAAAGTACTGCAATGAATATTTTCATATAATTGCGAAATAGTACAAAATACTAATTTATAAAAATTTTAATATTTCCCTACCATTTGAAATTGATGAAATAGAATCATACAGAACATTTGTTGGAAAATTTAGCTACATATCCCGCGCTGTATCTCAGTACTTCTGTATCTTGTATTGAAATTTCAGCCAAGCCCTTGTCATTCACAGATGTTTCACTATTGTCTATTTCATGGTTTATACTCGCAATGTCTCGGTTTCAGCATTTTTAACCACACTGAGAAACATCTGACTAGTTAGATAAGGTTGTTTTTTTTTTTCATATTCAATAATAACAGCTGATAAACCGAATTTTGGTATTTAATTCCCTAACACAAGCATTCTCGGTCATTACTTGAAATCTGTTGGTGTTGAATTGTCATATGTGTATCCAATATTCCGTATTCTAGAGAACACATTTTCTAATTTATGAAATTTGTAATAATAAACTACAGCAATTAAGTTTTCAGCAAGTACCTATACGTTTCTATGAATGATAACATGGAACTCAAAATACCTTTTTGGAATGGCATTATCACTTTTTTCGGAAATTCTCATTTCTGCAGTAACACTTTTCGTTTGATTAAAACTACTAATCTGTTGCTCTGAATTAACACCAAATCCACTGTGCCAAGAGTTTTTGTAGTCATTAAGAAATCTTGAATTCAAATTATAAGTGTTGCCATATTGTGAGAAAATAAGTACGTGGCATATTTTACTTTTTGACGTACACTTTTCTGGCCATTGCTACTTATACCATTCTGTAAGGTCCTAACGCTCGATCTTCTGTTTGTTGTAGCAAACTTGAGAGCAGATATTAATTTCATTGAACGAGAAAAGCGTCAAATTTTTTTTTTTTTCGATTTTTTTTTTTTTTTTTTTTAAAT
>PNEQ01013936.1:27384-47796 GCA_003012365.1 Medauroidea extradentata | reverse complement strand
TTTGCTGAACTGTAAAAACAGTTTGTAAGATTTTATGTACCTAGTCTTAATGGCTTTAGGACAACGTTTGTGATTAATTTTTAAATTCAACAATTTTTGCATTAACTGCCCGCATTTAGTTTTCATTTTCTTCTGCTGCATCTTTGTCATTAAATTGTTACTGTAGTGCGTTTGCCTTATTTTTAAGAAATGAAACTTCTTGTTGCAAATTTTGTAACTAAGTACTGATACTAATTGCATGTGGTGGTGGGCATGTTTAACCTTTCATGTATAATTATGCTAACATGGACGGTAGAAAAGAATTTTCAGAAAATAATTGAGGCAATGAAAAATTAACGCCGACGTTGTGAGAAATTTTGAATGAGCTAGCCTTATCAGGCTACGCAAACACAGTAGGCTATATTAACAGTCAGTTCATAGCTCTCGATATGTAAAAAATAATAATTTCTAAAAAAAAAATTAATATGTATTAACTTGTTAATATATGGAGCCGAGCCAAATCGCGATGAGGAAAAAGATAAAACATGACAAACGGACCGTATTATTTTGCTCTACGCTCCATTCGCCAGGCACAGGCAATACCGCGCGGACTGATCTTGTGACGTCTCGCCAACCTCCCTCGGGTACCGTTAGCCAGAGGGGTCGGTTTCTCTAGTCCAAGAAAAATACGAGAGAAAGGGGTCGATTTATGGACAAATTGCAAGAAAAGGTTTTTTACGTCAAAATTTGCAGAAAAATTCGTAGAATAACATATCCAAAATCCACTGAAATCCACCTGTCCTGAAAAAATGTGCAAAAAATTAATAAGTCGAAACGGTGCATCTTACGAGTAAACGTGTAGAGAGAAAAATTAAAGAGCATAACATTTACCATAACATATCCAAAATTCACGAAAATCCGCTTACAACTTCTGCTTTTTCCGGAATTCGTCCCCTCCTGAAAAATATTAAATAATGAAAAAAAAAAATCGAAAACAGCGCACTTTACAGCAAAATATTTCAGATCAATAGGTAAAGTGCATAGCTTTTCCCGTAAAACGTTCTAATTTTGTACTAATTCGCATAAAAACCGATATGTGTTTTTCAGAATTTGTCCAGAAACGGCCATAATTAGAGAAGGTGATTCATCGCGGGAAAAGTTGACTGTTGGGCTTCAATGTAATGTATTCATATCTGATGCTTTGATTTCGTTACTGTTGAGTCCCTATTTGATTGGGCCAATGACAGACCTTGTGCACTACTACTGGACGTCTGTGATTCGTCTGTAAACAACTAGACCGTGTTATATAACAATCGGCCAACAATGCATGACGCAGGACGTTACACTTATTTACAGGCCCTTGCCTATTCTCATGACTACATTGTTTGAAAATAGTTCCTTACTAAACGGAATAATTAGTTGGCCATCTATGTCCTCGTATGAGTAACATAAGATTTTATGCAGTGTATGTGGCACTATTTTCAAATAAACTTCCCAAGTTCCGCATGACTGCATCGGAGCACTGGAAAATTTAATCAAACAAATTGGTTTTATATAAAACAAATCAAATTACTAGAATCAATAGGGCCGACAGGAAATGCTTTATCACCTAGGAAAATAATAAAGAAATACCTTCATCTTAAATTTATCAAAATAAAGTACTAATAACTTGAGATTGTGTGTATAACATTTATATAAAGAAACAAAGGCATTTGAGGGTGTTTAAAGGTTATAGGTATATAACTAAATATTACCTTAGTTAGAATTAGTTTTGAAAAGGCGTTTGTGTTAGATTTAATTCAAACGGACAGGTAATGTGTGTGTGTGTGTATATATATATATATGTGTGTGTGTGTGTGTGTATATATGTGTGTGTGTATGTCTCTGTGTGTATTTACACATTTTTTTTGACAGCCTGGTAAAGGAGATTGCTCACCCGTGAAATATTTTACATGCATTTCGACCTATTGTGGTACATGATGTGAGGAAATATCCTATGTATTAAAAATAAAGTCACCCGGTGTAAACTCAATAAAGTGCAGTATCTAGTACAAACATTATTTTTAATTTAAATGCATGTAGGTCGTATAATAATGTTTTCCTTGCATTTAACTATTACAAAGCAAATTTGGCGAATCAAGTAAACCGATCAAAACAATTGTCACGTTATAAAATGTATAGCTTCTTTGAAACATTGGTGACATACAAATGCGAGGAAATAAGTTTACGTAATCTGAAAACTTTTTACAATTTCTGAAATAATGTGAACAGATATTGAAATTTCATGCATTTAAATTTAAGCTGTAAGCAGCGCCAATTGTAGTGGTATGAAATACTGAACAATTTAGTTCAATTTATATTTAAAACATATAAACAGTATGTCATATTATTTCCTGATTTCACGCTTTGTACTCAAAGTTTACTCGTTAATGAAAGTATGATAGTGATACACATATAATATATGAAAATTGTTGCTGGCCAAATGTCATGAAGAGGGAGGAGGGGTGAGTGACAATATATCGGCTGCGTAGTTGAAACCAGGACGCGAACGTGCTACTCAAAGACCTAGGAATATGATACAAAAGTACTCCGTACTAAAATATCATGGAAATATCTGAGCTGCACATTGCCTGCAAATGCAAAGAAAAATAAATTTTAAAAAATTTCATAAAAAAAATATGTAATTAAAATGTGCTTCTCAATACGTTTTGCCTTAAATTGACTTTCAAATATTCACTCCGCATTGTAAGTAGTCCCTAAATTAACATTTCAGATGTATACGTAGGTATGTAGGTATATGTACGCACGTTCTATACTTCTATTTTCTTAGCTAAAAAAATTGTTAATTTTAAATTCCATACGACTTAATAAGTGTATGTCATGTACAGCACTGAAGGAGAAAACCAATTAATCAGAAGTCACATAACTCTAATGAGATGTGATCTATGTTTCAAAATTTGCAATATTTCAACAAGTTTTGATGCTAGGGAAGGGGTAATGCGTATATATGTGCCCTTCCAACGGGTCTATGGATTTCCAGCAGCTAAAATTCCACGTAATCCCACCGGGACTGATCCCAGCAGTTTATATAAGGCTTAACGTCTCGTAGACATCGAGGTCATTAGAGATGGCGTCACACAACTTTGACACAATGACAGAAACTGGCAGAATGAACCATTCCAGGCCAGCATCCCAGTTTACATAAGTTTCCCACTTGTTGTATGACAAAAACTCCTGTAACCACTGAATTTAATCCTATAGTAACAAAAAATAGGAACGTTCAGTTAATTTGAAATACCATCTCTAAAAAATTATTTAACAAAATATTTTATTAACTATTTTTATAGCTTCAATTACTGATGTACTATTGTCATCCACTTAATGGAAGTTGTAACGTTTGCTTACGTTTGTTTACATGCTTAAGTAGTTTAATAATTTTGGATAGTTTGGTATGTTTTCGTCCCTTGGTAACACCTTGGCGCCACTTGGACATTTTTGCTGAACACTTAAACGATCTAGAAACGGCATATAATACACCAAATTCTGGAACACTGAATGTTACTTGATTACTGTCCGTGCGCCAGCTCTGAGTCCCTGGCGGGTACGCGTTTTTCGTCCGTAAACATGTAAGTACCTAATACGAGGCAGATATCATGTCGACACACATACTAACCGCAGTAACGTCATAAGTTAAGACGTGTTTGCCACTGTGTTACAGTAGCGTACGTGACATTTAGGAGAGACAATACATACACGCCAGGGACAGCTGGCGCACGCACAGTATGTGAACTGCCTAGTTTGGCAACAATGGTACAACCTAGGAACTGAATGGTGTGATGGAAAGAGACCGATAACCGCCCAGGGGGAGGGGTGGGAGTCGGGAAAGAGCATGGAGGGAGATGTGGGGAGGGATATGAAGAGTTGACTAACACCACGTGATCAAGTATACGAGTGTGCTGCTCTCCTTTGTGGATCTGTGGAACTTTTTCAGCTACGAAGAGAAATGATTCTCTATAGACACAACAGATGTGTTAGTATCGGTAACCTGCTACAAGATGGCGGGGACTAATTTCCCTTAATGCAGCTTGCATTTGATCTTACAGTTTATTGTGACAGGCCATGTTGATGTGCCTGTAGCCTTGCCTCAATTGATGTGTTGGTTTGGCCACTGAACGTGGTTGGTAGAAAGGGGTAAGCAATATTGCTGTGATATGATCTCTTTCCTATTGCTTCTGAGGAAATTACCTATTTTTGAGTTCTACTTTAATTTAAACATACGTTTAATTAAAGAATATTGGTACTAAACTTCCTTTATTTGTGTCTTTATAATTTGAGAAAAATGCAAATAAAAAAGTGTTTATTTTAGCTCATTAAAAATGAGTGCAGTCGTTGATGTCCCTTTGACATCATTGGACTTGTTATTGCGTGTCTGTTTACCCTAACTCTACAGCAGCAATTAATGTTTAGTTCAGAGAAATTGTGTTAAATCCAGATTGTAGTGATTTGCTGTTGCTACCCACTGCTTATATGTGATGTTGTCTTCAAATGTGTCCACTTCATCTCCAAATTCTAGTTCCATCAAATTGTGTACTATTTGTGACCCTGAACATTGGGCACATTCATCAAACCTACAACTTTCACTTTTCATATCACAAACCATGGATTCCAGAATATCTTTGTAATCTATGTTAAGTTTTGCACCATCAATCATAAGTTTTACATTCTGATGAGCAACGCATACACAAACCGAATGTGTACCACTGGCACCTGCTAAAATACACCATTTAGGTCTAAGTTCTGCAAACTTAGAGAACCCAATCTTAACATCTGGATGTTCAGTATGAAAAAATTGATACAATTCCTTTAAATTGCAAAGTATTAATCTTTTCTGCTTCTGTTCTTTTTCTCCATTTTCTTTTCGATGCGACACAATCCTTTTTCCTAGGATATATCCTACTGTGATTGTCATTTTCGTAGAAGTGTGTTATCGTTTCTACAGTCCCAGGTGACAGTTTCCTACTTTTCTTCTTTTCAATACCAGGTAGTATACCATATTTCTTTACCAGCTTCCTAGTATTTTTAACCAAATATTGGCTCGCTCCAAACTCTTCACACGTTTTAAGTATTGACCATGACTGTGGTACCATACTTTAGATTTTCGCCTTTTCAGCTACTTCATTGCTCTCTTTAAATCAGTCTTTCAGCTTACACAAAATAATGTCATACTCAGCCTCCTCTGATGGGTTTCCAATAGCCTTCTTTTCACATGGTAAACTAAGTGAGGTACTCAATTTTTCTCTGAATACAGATGTTACTGTAGTTACTTTTTTTTCTATTGCTTGAGGTCTCTTTTCATGACTGAGTTTCTTAATTTTAACAGGGGATACTCCTAGGGCCTCACAAGCACTCTTAACTGCACCTGCTGTTTCCTCTACAGATGCATATGTTTCATCAACAGGCTCTGTGCTATAGTTTTCTGATATTTTCTTAAAACATGTAATGCATAATCCCATTCCTGGGACGAACTGAAAATCTGGTCTGGAATGCAAACGTGCTACTTTCAGACTAATTTCTTTCAGCCCTTTCGTTAATAATTTCTAATTACATTGAAATGGGTCACAACAACGTTGACCAAAAAGATGAAAATATTTATGTACATATTTTTTGTAGTGGTATTCACAAACTGTGGTTAGATTCGTAACATATAATCTGCGTTTTAAAATTTCCTGATTTTCTTCAATTAAGTCACTAAACGTATTTAGCTTATCATTTACCTTTCCATAAGTATCTTTATTGCAGTCTTCTTTACAACTCACACCCACAGAACTTTCCATTGTTAACACCTCACTTTCAACCTATTTTACCTACTATAGCTCCCTGGCTACACGAGCTGCATTCAACCATGCAGCTATCAACACTAACAGAGGTTGCAGTAGACTGTGTGGTGTGCTCCAACAGCAATATTACATCATGTGGTAAATTTATCTACAAGTAGAGACTTGCTGAACTAGCACACTGTTCTGATAAGACTAGGAGTGCATGCTACAATCTCACTACTGGGAGTAAACATTACACAGCAGTGTGCAGCACAACCACTGCACATACAAATTTCCTTATTAATTTGACATCAAATACATTAAATACTTTCCAATATAATTAATATTCTTTTTTTACAATCGTGTAGTTTAGCACATGTTTATGGCATAATATTTTCATTATTCTGCTGATCACCTACTCGAAATTTTAGTATGTTGTTAACATACGTTACTAACTTTTTATATGCATAAAATCAGATTTTTCTTATGTCCGCCATAGGAGATATGAATCGACTAAAGTCAGAATTTTTTAAATTTTCTCATTTTCTGGAGCTTATAAAACTTCAAGGGGACAAAACACCACAGGTGTCGAAGTATTTTTGAGAAGTAGTGTTACTATACTTTTAATAGACGGAATCTTGTTAAGGTGTTCTGTCCCCTTCAAGTTCGAATTTTTCCTTGCATATGGGAAAAATGTACAATTTTTTCATGTACTTTGCCCCTGATTACTATTATTTTGTAAATTTAGATAGTATAATTTGTCATTATCATCATGAACAGCTCTTTTTGCTGAATAAATTAGTGTTTGTTTCATGAAAATTGGGTTATAAATAGAGGTGCTACTGAATTTTTCGCAAATGCATGTAAACACTCAAAATTAAGCACCCCGCCATCTTTGAACAGCTGCCCAGGATAAATTTGTAGGAAATAATTTTTTATAAAATTAGTTTTGCAGTTTCAAAATGCAAATTAATTAATAGAGAAAGTTTCAGAATTTTTAAACAACGTGCAGGAAGCAACACTGGTTGAAATGGTGTGGAATGACCCTAAATTGTTTTTCTAGGTACTATCTCTGTTGTATTTGTGTAGCTGAACATGTAGGTATCTTTTGACAGGAACAATATTTTAAAATTCATTCCATTTTTTACAGCTTATCGGAGGTTAAAAAAGTAAGCCTCATAAAATATAAATAATTGTACCTGGATTTGCACCAAGAAAAGAATACTGTGAATCTACAAGTAAGCCATATTCTGTTACCAACGTTCCATATTATTCAACCATTTTTGTCCTGAAGTTCCCATACACTATGAAGTGAACTAAGTTTTTGCAAGATGTCATAGCCCTCATTTTACATACTCTGTCGAAATTTAATCAGTTGGTAACTTCCTCCTCTCTTTATTTCATAGGTGACTACATGATTACAACAATAATTTTGTGTAGCTGACCTCTCGCGGCTTTAGTGTGCATGAGGCTAGCGAGGAGCGAGGAAATTATTTTTTAGCTCTAATGCTGTTATAGTGTTCTCTTATTTATATTGCGCTTTCTCTATCGTCCAAAGCATCATGCTTGTCTTCAGCGTAGTTTGTTTCTTCGCTTTCACTTGTTTCTTGGCAACTGTTTCCCTTTTCGTCTTGCTAGTTTCATTGTGACTGTTTTGTCTTTTAAATTACGTGTGACACTTTCCTTATTTTCACCAATTTGTTTTCTGGTCAATTAATTGTTTAAGAGTAAAAGTACGTATTCACTTTGCTTGCTTTAAACAAATAAACCCAAAAAGATTTCGTTGTAAGAAAAGCAGGTGCCAAAATTTGCTGTTTGGCTACACATTGCAAAATATTTGCCCCACAAGTGAACTGATTTCACTAAAAACTTGCAAGTTGTGATGAAGACAAACACTGTTGTATAAGAACTTAAAACAATTTTGCTCTATAATTTGTATGATTGTGTTTAAATACAATCAGGGTGTCTAGCAGACATGAAAAACGGGAAAAACGGGGATTGTGCATGGATTTTAACTTTGCGGGAAATGTGCATGATTGTGCCTGAATTTATTACCATGTGCGGGGATTTTTTACTATCGCATTTATTTACGTAAGTTAACTGTATTCGCCCATGTACCCCGCACACCTTTTTTCCAAAATTTTGATGCACCAAACGGGGGTGCGCGTCTTACACGGATACAGTAGAAATTCGTTGCATCGTTTTCATTTCCATCGTTCCGTATCTATCGTTTATTTTTGTTGGTCCCGAAAATTTTCCTATTAAAACAATGTTTAAGAAGTCCACATCAATCGTTTTCGTAAGTATCGTTTTTCCAGCATCCATAGCTCAAAAAATCTTGTCCCACAGCCCAAAATTTAGGCGTAACGATCGTTTTTAAAATTAATTTCAACACACAATGTAAATTTTAAAACGAACAGTTCTAACGAACGGTAAAAGACAATCATTGCTGCCCACAAAGTAAACATGGCCAGCCAATATTTACGCTTTCCCGCGATTTGCACTTTTTCTTCAGGTCCCGTATGCTTGCAAATTAATACTCTGTTAAATTTTCCCGTGTATCACATCATCAAAATTTCATTTTTCCCGCTGTTTACGGTTACAGTTTTCGCCATCCGAAAACAATATAAACACGAGACGTCAGTGTCACAGATAATGAAGGAAGAAAGGACATCAAACTTGTTTGGAAATAGAACACAGAAGAAACATCGCAGCAAGGTTGGTGATCACGTGCAAAGCCGTAATGAAATGACCATGATAGCATGCAATGCTCGCACTCACGGCACAATAAATTCAAGATGGCGGCAAGAAAATTGCCGCCGCCAGCACTATCGATTGTCTCGAACGCTATCGATCGCAGTTGGAAATATTTGATCTCTTTACATGCGTTCGTTTGTCTTTGTTTTTAGTGCAATTTTAACGGTAATATTAACCAAAAATTTGCGAAACGTGTTTCAAAATGTTTTATTATATACAGACGGGTTTTTAATTCATTTATATTTTAGTGCAGCATGTTTAAACGGTTATATAACGGTAATACAATTTCACGATTGCACTCGTAAATACATAACAATTAAATTAAAAATAGTTTTTAAAAAATGATAGTAACGTTCCTAATTTCCTGTTTACGTTTTTTTATCTTCCGTGATTTACGTTAGTTAAATAAATAATAATTTGCAGAGAGTTTTCTAATTTTTTGTCTTGTCAATCAACTCGGCACATAAAGTACAACTTCAGATTTCGAGGTTAGGTAGAAAAGTTAGAGGCAAGTCCACATGCATAGTTGGTCCACATGCATCATTTTTTTCTTCTGGTCCCTTGAAAAACTATCCATAGAGTTTTTATTTTGTGGTAGGCTTAATTGTTTTTGGTTTTGTATCCATTGTAAGTTAACTATTTTTGTGTCACAATGAAACTTTAATTCGTGAATTTTAGCATTTGAATTTGTAAATCTTATTTTTTTATATCCAATTGTACATTTAAAAGGAGTGCTGCATTTTACTGCACATATTTCTGAATGGAATGAATTCTTCTCATACCAACACATTTGGAAGTGTGACTTTTATTACAATCCCTGTGTGTTTATCTGTTCAATTAATTGTACGAAATTGAACATGTCTTGTAATCATTTGAATTTGGCATATTTTTGTTAAATAAATTTAATATTGAAATATTGTTTTACCTATTGCAATATTCACACTAGAAAGTTATTGGTAAAATTGAGAAGATTTTGTGGAATTTTTTTTAGAACTGACAATAAATTATTTATAAATTTTTTTTAGTGGTACATGTGGTACTTAAATTTTTATACACCTGTACGGGAATTGTACATGAATTTTGTCAAGCCTATTTGCTAGACACCCTGACAATGTGAAATTAAAATGTTGCCTTATTTTCTGTACAGAAACTTCAGAGCAGTTTTTAATTCTGCAATATGCTTTTATTACATTAGTGTGCCATAAGAATATAGGACGATAGCTTGAAGTTATGGCCAGGTGAGTTGTCAACAGAAAGACTACATGCCATTTGAGCGTGTGTCTTATGCCTCATAGGTGTATGCATGGGCATGTGCATGTGTTCGTGTGTGTGTACGTGTCTATACACATACCCGCATGCACTTACATAGATATTGCCCTAGTTAGTTTAGTGACAAGAAATGGTTTTTAACAAGTACTTAAATTTATTTAGTCGCTTATTATTGTCTATATGGTTTCAAGTTATGTACAGCACGCAGTCAAGGCGGCACACAGGAAAATATCAAAGAGAACTGCTCTTTTGAGTTGCAGGTCCCCCTTGGCACAGTCATATATGACACTTAAAGGAGCAAACTTGGAAGTGCAATCACAAAAATGTTCTCTTAGAATCCGAAATGGTGGTCTGTTTCGATATAACTGCATATATTTCAATATTATATTGTTTATAATTAGAGGCACAAGTATTTTCACGTATTTATTGGTCAGGTTGAACGTCAAGACTGTATATTTCACGCTTCCTTCTGTGATTAGATGACAGTTGTTGCGACACACCTTTGACGACTTCAAGTCAGTAATTGCACATTGACCTTGACCAGAGCGTGTATAAGACTGAGAAGTCTAGGCTGCAGCTAGATGAATATGAAAAATAATCACGCCTCTATTTATAATACACCAGTACCCAACTTAATGTTCTTATGACATTTTTAGTAAAGTTTTTGTGCAGAATCCCAGAACGAACATTATTCACCTACAATTTAACTCTATAAGCCACTATATTTTAATAAATATGGCTATCAAAAGTCTAATGTCATGAGTGGGTGACGTTTTTTCTTGTCATCGATTACTACCATGTGAAACAGAGAAACAATAAACTGAACTTTGTAGAGGGGAAATTTTAAATTAGTAATATTATAATTTAATTGTTTAAACCACCTTCCCTCACCTTTTTGTTTCTATTCACAACTAAATGATACTTATTTGGGATATATCATTACTGAATTGCACATTTTTTTAGTACTGTAAACCCTAATTTTACCGGACTAGTTGGGGGGAGGTATGGTCCGGTAAATCAGAATATCCGGTAAATGGCGAAGTACCAAAATCTGCTCATGGAAATAGACAAGTCGATAGATACATAGCTGTGTGATACGCGTGGCAATGCAGTGTGTTTGTTGTCCTCCAATTGGGGAAGTGGGCGAGGGGAAAGGTTTGTGATGATTGGGGGGAGTAGAAAGATAAGAATGCACCTTTGTTCGCTCATTGAGATAACCAAGGGTGGAGAGCAGGGAAGAGTAGAAGGAGAGAGATAGGTGGAGGTTTGTTACCAGCTTGGTTTCATGTTACTTTGGGTGGTAACATGTGACACGTGAACTTAAGCTACTGTTTTATATTTCACAGTAATGGGTTTATTTACTAAATATATAACACCAATAAAAAGTTTCCAGCTAAACTACAGCTGTTTGCATCCCTAAGCAGTATCATATACCGTGTCTGTGGGATAATAATCTAGCCTCCGTCCTTGAGACTCTTCATAAAGGGGAAGGGACGAAAATGCTGAGCGCGAGAAAGACATGTGTTGCGCTAGTTTGTCCGCAGGAGATTTTATATCTACTCCTCGCACATTTACATTACACGAGCGTTGTTGGACATATCACACGTCGTGCGAAGATGCAGTAGCAAGTTTCATGTGTTTCCTGGGTCCAACAGTGCCACTTTATTTTTTATCTTTTGGTTCAACATCATATTTCGACACACAACTCTTCAACTTGTGTTTTGCTCTATGAATGTCCGACACAGTTTGTGTATTGACACTATAATCAGCACACAACTTTGTTACAGAAACACAGGCCTCTAACTTTTCTGTAAGTTCAACTGCGTAAAAAATCCAAGCAGACACAACAGTCGTTATTGCCCGGACATGTCAAAACACAGATGAGCGACTAGCTCTGTTTACCGTCTTACGCTGCTATCTGTGCGTGCATCTGACGTCACTCACCAAAGTACAATAACCAGGTTCTTCTTATGCTGTTGATCTTACAGTTCCGTAAAAAATTGAGGTAGACAATCATTCTTGCCCAGACATGCCACATACCCCAACGCGCAACTAAAAGTAACTATGCCTACTGTCTTACGTGGCTATCCTTGAGCTCGCATGATGTCACTCACCAAAGCACAATAACTAGTTAGGTCTTATGTTGCATGTGACCAGTAGATCCGACGGTGGAATAATTTTGTATCGCCAGATTTTATCCATTAAATGTAAAGTCCGTTGAATGGAGGTACGATAAAATAAGGGTTTACTGTAATGATATAATGTGTTCTTCTTCTCTTATATTACCTGTTTGTTTCTGGTGTATAAGTACAGATTAGTTCCTACTTCAAAGTGGCATCCACATAGCCTCCTAGCACAATACAGTCAAACAAACAAATTAGATGAAGTATTGTTTATGCCAGATAGAAGCAAAAGCTTATTTACATCTAGCTGATAATAAAAACTTGAGTGTGTGAATGTAAAGTTATTAAATGATAGCCAATGATATCAAAGAACTGCTCTATGTAGGTCAGCTAGCATCAAAAGTGAATGTATATCACCTAACTGGATAAGAAATTTATGAGACATTTATAACTTGTGAAGCAAACTGGCATAAATCATGCTGTCTTGGAGTACAATATTTGAAAAAAATGTCAGGCACATTATAAAGACAAAGTGAAGTTTTCTGTGTCACTTGGACAACTGATTTTCGTTGAGACTAATTTTGCACCAAACTGTGTCATTGTGTGTTATGTGCACATCTTGGTCAGTAATAAGATGTTTTTAACTCTGTGTCTTAGGGTTCTACCTGCAAATCACAAATTTATTGTATCACAGTAAAACTTTTCTGACTGCCACAGTCAACTGAGTGATATCTCTACACAAAAACGCTGCCGATAAACATGAAGCAGAGCTGCAGACGTGCCATTAAGGCAGTGAAATAAGTTGGAAAAAAAATAATTTTAAACACCAGTGTCTTTTTTGTATCACTATCACCTTTGGTCTGTTCTGTAACCGCAAGTAAAACACTTTATTTTACAAAATCAACTATTTAATGTCTCAGTAATTGTGACAACGTATGTATAGATAGGTAATTTGTGGAATCATGGTCCGTGTGATATTTGATGTTGAAAATAATACTAGAGGTCACTTGATCTAAACTTTTAAGAAGCAATTAGGAAAATATTTTTTATTATTTTGAAGAAAGGCACGCCAGTTCCGTGGCAGTTTTACCCAGGAAGTAATTTAAGATGTGTTCCAGTTCCTCTCTTCTCTCTGCACAGTTCTCCAAGCTGTCACCATCATAAGTGTCCCATACCAAGTCTATTCATTTCACAGATAGCTGAGGGTTTTCTTGTACAGGTTATAGCGTATTCGTAGACAATCTCAATCTCTGCATAGTTTTCTATATTTGTTGTGTCTTTCATAAGATGATAGGGTTTGCCAAATTTTGACACTATCGTGGGAAATGTCTCGATATTTTTCTCAACTTACATTGTGGTGGTGGGGTAGAATACCACCACAACCAACTAGATATTGTCGTAAAAGGAGACTAATCAAGGTGTGGCTGGGACCTAAAGTTTTTTCAGCCCTTCATCTCATATTTCTTTAAGGATATATTGTGGGTGGAGGTAAACTGAGAGTGAACCCGAAGAAGGTAAAACCTATTGCGGAATTTTCCCAACCTTCTTCTGTGAAAGGTGTTAAACAATTTATGGGAATGGTAGGGTATCTTGCGAGGTTAATACCTGGGTTATCTGATATTTCTGAGCCGCTAAATAGGCTAAAACGAAAAGGAGTTATCTTTCAATGGGGAAAGATGCATCTACGTGCTTTTAAAGTTTTGAAGCGGTTACTATGTGAGGAACCTGTGCTGTGTTTACCGGATTTTCATAAGGCTTTTAAACTGCATGTGGATGGTTTGGCACTTGCATTGGGTGCTGTTTTAAGTCAGTATACGGGCAACAAGAAACCGTTCCACCCCATTGCTTACTCCAGCCGAGTTCTTAGCGAGACGGAACGGAGGCTTGGTGCCTACAAAAAGGAGGGTTTGGCCTGCCTTTATGGCATGGAGCGCTTTCTGGGTTTCCTTGAAGGAAGGGAATTTAACTTGTTTACGGACAGTCAAGCCTTGTCCTGGATATTGGGGCATCCCCACTAGTTAAGGAAGTTGGGTCGTACAATTAAATCAATTTTGTTTTAAGATCCATCATGTAAGTAGAAAGGCAAAACACAGCAAAGTGGGGCTATATGCGGCTGAACAGCCCAGCTGCCCTTGGGCTTATGTGCACATCAATATCTTTGGACCCTTGGTTCGTTCCAAGGCGGGGAACATGGCACTGTTAGTGGTGTTGAATATATTTTCCAAATTCACCTTTCTTTTGCCGATCAAGAGCATGAAGGCTCCAGTCCTTAGGGAAACCTTAGTAAATCAGTTTTGGAAATTATACGGAGCACCAGCTGAGCAAGTCAGCGATGATGCACCTTGCTTCAAAGGAAAAGAATTCAAACTTATGTGCACTGAGTGGAGTATTAAGCTCTCCTTGAGTAGTCCGCATTTTCCACAGGGCAACATGGTGGAACGAGTGAATCGTTGTTTGAAGGCAGTATTGGGGATATTCAGTGACCCAGTGCATAATGAGTGGGATGTACAGCTTCCCTGGATCAATCTGTGGTTTAACGGTGCACTACACGAAAGCACGGGTGAAAATCCTGCACAAATTTTCCTAGGTAAGCCCATTTCTCAGCCCTTGTTGAACGTTTGGGGTATTTCCCCCTTTGATTCTAGGCATTCGGAATCACAGCGCAAGGTTTTGCTGACTAGTGTTAAAGATCGTCTAGAGGAAGCGCAAATCTTGACTGTTAGGAGATATAATATGTGTCGAAGAGCGAACCCCTTTAAGGTGGAGACAAGGTTTTGTGTAGAAGTTTTCGTCTCTCAGACCTTGCCTTTAAGGTATCTGCTAAACTTTCTACCGAGTTATGAGAGTTCTTTCATTTTGCAGAAATGCCTTGGAGAAAATATTTGGTTTATGTGTTTATATGTTCATTTGTTTTAAGGAAGGTACATGTGGTGCACCTTAAGTTATTTCATACCCGACCATGAGTCACGGTGTTTGTGTTTTTATGTTTGTCACTGGCCAGTGGGATGTTTGTGTTTGTCCTGTATACTATGTGTTAGAAATGGGGATGATCATTGTGGTAAAAAATATTGGCCATATTATAGAGTGAGAAATAAGTAAATAATTGTATATATTTTCAATAGATGTATGTGAACAGCATTATATACTTTATAATGAGTTTGTGGACTCTTGTAAGGTACCATGGTGTGTTTATTGTTATAAAGGATGTAATTTTGTATAGTGTTATTTGTAAATAGTTGGGTGAAGATTTTTTTTCTTAGTTTGAGAGTCATGATCATGACTAGAGTACCTAGGGAGACAAACTGCTTGTCTTTTTTAACTTGTGTGAACAGGTGCTAAGTACATGTGTGTTTTAATTGTTATGGATGTTTGTGAGACCATGGTTGTATATTTCTCCTTTTAAAGGAAATTGGTATCTTTATGCAATAGAGTTGAGTATATTGAGTGCATAATGTTATGCGACTCTCTATGTGAGATTTGGTTATGAATTAAGAGCATTGTATATATTATTTTATGATTTGTCTCATGTGTCTTGTGAAAGGAATGTGTATGGTTGAATGGTGAGTGTGAATGGGTTTCGGGTCCATAGGATTTAATAAAAGGGGGGGGGTGAGCTGTCCTCTTCTTGTTTTCTTGATGTTTTTAACGGGGAGGGATGGGAGTTTTGAATAGGGCGCCTGTTTTTCCTTCTTAGTTGAGCATTAGTGAATGCCCCGGTCATCAGTGCTCGGGCTCCCCCGTTCTACTTCGGACCTGTCACTCCACTAGCTTGGGGGGTAGGCCTGGGGAGGAGGGGAGTGTCGGGTTCCGGTAACCAGCGGTAGGGGCGCTCTGGTGGGCGAGTTGTATTGGGAGGGGCGTTGAAGGTGGGTGCTCACTCTTCGGTTGGGTGTGAAGGGGCCAACACCACACCTTAGTTGGGAAGTCTGACTCTTCCAGCAGACCAGAGTCTAAAGTTAATATTTTTGTCAGTAAAAAAAGCCTGTAAACTTACCAGAATCTGTGTTTACAAATAAATCAGGGTCTTCGCCAGAATTATTTCCAGGTAAATCTCAGTTTTCTACGGAATCCGTATCTTAATCATCCATTTTCCAAACCAAAAGCACCGTAACTCTGCCAGGAGGGACGGAAAGGTAAAAACCTTGTACAATCTTATCATTACTGTTGCTATCTCCCGGCAGATAGTTGTACCGAAGTTGGACTAAATTTGTCTGCCATCTAGCACTGTGCACATGAACTATGATTGCTAGCGAACCTTTCGGAATGATGAAGCGACGTAATATTAAGTTTTGTGCGGTATAAGGCACATAAAAACTTGGCGCCCGCCACATCAGTAAATTATTGCACGCCGTAATATTACGTCACCCGCACCCTAAGTGTTAAAGGCATTAACATGGCAGAAATGCGTAATTTTATATTTGCATGGCATAGTGTTCATTGTCTAGACGTTACTGTTGACTATATTTTCCGCTTGTAAAAATCATTTTGCTCTCATAGTTTTCCCATTATAGCATGACAATTTCAAAATTTGTAAGTTACTGGAACTTAGGACTAACAAAAACCAAGTGACTTACTCGAATTAAACAATTTACATTGAAATGAGGTATTATGGGCCATATGTTAAAATATTTTAAAACACAGTTGAATTTCTTTCCACTTTCTTAAAAAATCTGAAAATTTTACTTTATTTATGGCAACTTATAAGAAAGGCAAAAGGACTTTGTTGTGTGGTTTTGAAATATTTTAGCATATGACTAAGGACCCCTAAAAATGGTGACTCGCGAAATTCGCGAAATACGACGAAATTTGGCGTAATTTTGCGTTTTCCGCGAATTTCAGCATAATTTCGTTAAAAGCGATGTTTCACGCGAATTCAGACGCCTTGGCGGTTGTTTTGACGCAGATCAGTTGATGCACAATCTTCGAAATGCGTACGTTTTCCATCCAGATATTTCTGATTTCGTTTAATTATTGTTTCTCTATAATTATATTAATCCATGCGTGCTGTTTTAATACGTTTTAACTAATATTTAAAAGGTTTAAATAAAGTTTGGACTGAAAAATTCGTTTGCTTCACACATTCGACCGCGAAAACAGATTGTTTACATTTAACTTTTACCGATCGTAGTCATAGATATATAAGCGCAAATGTATTCATTCCTCAACGTTGAAGCGTATCAACTCATGAACGGCCATGGTCACACGGTACCGCGATCTCGATATATCGACAAGATGGCGGCCGAGCAACGGTAGCGGCAGCAAAAGTTCGAAGTCTACCACTGAGTTGCAATATATATCTCTATGACTTAACGCACGTTTGTTTACAAGTTAATGTTTTGTTTCGGCGCTGTGCCTTTCGGAGATGTTGTAATTATTATTTTGATTTTTGTAACCTAAATAATCGAAAAACATTACCTGACAAATCCTTGAGTAAACAGCGAGATCGCGAAGTTGCTCTGTGTCGTTAAGAGTACGAATACAAATTTAACGGAATGAGATGAATAAATAAAAATTGCAAAAACGTGGAGATACATAAATCTTTTGCTATTCCATCAGTAAATAAATACCAAACAGTTGGTCTGTTTGGGTAGGTATGCTAGACAAATTAACTTAATTGAACCATATATTTTTTGTAATAAAACGTTTTAATTTATACATGTGCTGAATAAACTGTTGGAAATTTTTAAAATTATAAAAACTCTGGATAAACAGTTTCAACAAAAAGGATGATATTTATGTAGTCCGGTAATGAGAAAAATAAATCAATTATTTTAAATTGCATGATCGAGTCAAGTAGCAGGCATACTTTGTAAACATTAAAAATTAATGATAATGAGGCAAAAACAAAACTTTTTGGTCAAATATAATTATTTTGATGGTAAAATATAATTATTTTCACAGTATTACACGAATTGTTTTTCACCTCTAGAATTTTTTTCACTGCTTTTGTCTAGTTTTACACCGCTATAATGGTTTTAACACCGAATTTTTTAACCGCTTTTAATATTTTTAAACACCAAAATTGGCAATTTTTATTCACCCTTTGTAGGGGTCCCTACATATGACCCATAATATGTTATTTCAGTGCAAATTATTTCATCCGTGTAAGTCACTTGGTGTTTGTTATTCCTATGTTCCTGTAACCTGCAAATTCTGACTTTGACACGTCGCTATGAGAAAACTATGAGAGTTAAAATAATTTTTATAAGTGAAAAATGTAGTCACAAATAATGTGTATAAAAGAAACATTATATTATGCAAATATAAAACTTTGAATGTTCACCATGTGAACATCCTTAAATAAGTCATGTACCTGTGTGCTCACTTCCTTGCATTTAGGAACAAAATTTTGTACATGCGTTAGCTCACACAGAGAAATGCTCCACAAACTCTCTACAATATTGAGTTTGTGGGCTCAACACTATGTGAACCATGTCGTGAGAGAAAATTATGTTGATGGAATCGTCACATGTTTTCATGTACTTTGCAGAATCTGTTATGACTACTACAATTATTTTGTAAGCAATTTGATATTAATTTATGACTGAAACAATTGCCTGTGAACACACTTCCATGACATCACCTAGACACTTGTTGCTCATTATTTCTTGAAAGTAAACTAATTAAAATAACAAACATGCAATGACCCATTCTGTTAATATTGTCGCGGAGCTAAATTTTTGAGTTATATTTTCGCAGGCTCATTGTGCCTGACCTTGTTTAAATTTAATGAACCAGGAAGCGTGGGTCATCTGTTGCAATAAAGTTTCGTCAGATTGTTGCGACATGCGGCTGGGGCTGCAGGCCTGGTGTCGTCCTGACAGTTTGTAGTTTTGGAAGCGCTTAGCTTAACTCTTGGTTGCGAAATTGGGGCGTTTCTGGGGTGAACACTCCGGTAGTGCACCAACTATAGGCGGGTTTCGCTGACTGGTCGTGCCGCGTCGCTGTTTTAGGGCATCGGTCGCCTAGGTGCATGGTCTTTGTCGTCTAGATCATTGCCAGTGTGAGACCTTCCCAGCTAGTCACCTTCACCGAGAGAGAAAAAGTCAGTAAGTCACTGCTGGGTGGGGCTTGTGCCCCACCCTGCCATCTAGTAAAAGTCTTAGTTTTAACAGAATCAAGTAATGTTAATGTAAACCGTATGAGTAAGTAATTTTTAACTAAAAGCTTTAAGTCGGGATCACCAAGGCCGCGAACCAGTCCACAGACCTTTTGTCTGTACCTCCTTTTGTCTGTACCTTAGTACGAAAAAATTTTTTAATTTGTTTAAATTGTAACGTTAGGTTTAGAGTTGACATTGATTTTTAAAATAATCCAGGATAAAGATTGTTATTCTTTCAAATTGTTTCTTTTTAATGTAACATACATGTTGAAACCAAAGTTCCTATTTTATTGTAATATCGTTTTGGTACCATTATTAAATGTTTCCGTTGGAAATCTAATCCTTTTATTTAGTAGATTGTTTCTCCATACATTAATTGGCTGGAAAGGAAAGCGTCGTGTGGAAACGCTGGTGTCTAAGTTAAGTGATAATTAAGTATTCAAAATTCCCATATATAGTAAACTCTAGCCAGTCCGTAGTTCGAGAATCCGTGGTACTCAAAAATCCGTGGTTTTCTTGAAGCAATGTCCGTTTTGTTTATTGCAACATGCTGCACCGTGCTGCACTGCACCTAGCTTCTTCGCGTTTGTGCTGCGCTGTGCCGCGCTGCCACAGTAGCAAGCATCTAACGGTACTAGTAGCAGCAGATGCGGCAAGCCCAAGGTCAACGTGTCTTCCCGGAACACAACAAACCGATAAGACGTGCACGGACACTGCTCACGGTATTTGTTACTGTTAGTGTTGTCTGTTGTGAGAATGGCGCCGGTAAGAAAAAAGAAGCACGCAACGTTAACACTAAAACAAAAGTTCGAGATTTGCAAGAAATTGGAGCGTGGTGTAAAGGTTTCTGCAATCAAGGAAGAGTATGGCATCAGCGAGACAACTGTATACGGCATTAAAATGAGTAGCACCAAACTTAAAATGTTTATTTCGAACAGCGAGTCGGAGAAAGGATTTCATGAGCGCAGAACACTCCAAACGGCCAAACTACAGGATTTGGACAGTGCACTGTACAAATGGTTTTCGTTAAAACGGTAAAAAATAAAGGTAGTGGAGATGAAGATAACGATAGTAACAAAGCAGATGTTACATGGAGTGCGGCCGCTGCTGCTTGGAACACGCTAATGAAATTTTCAGAAAGCAAAAAAGACTGTTACCCTGTGTCGGAGGTAATGCAATGTCATATCCTGCATTCTACCTTCCTTCACAAAAGAAGACAGGCCATCAAACAGACATCCTCACTCACGTGGTGGGACTATCGACACAGTAACATCGTGAGCCGACTGCTTACACCTCGTGTGCTGTTAATTGCAACTCTAGAAATAATTAAAGTCTACTTTTTGTGTGTTTCCTTAGTTTAATGTGT
>PNEQ01013936.1:0-20815 GCA_003012365.1 Medauroidea extradentata | reverse complement strand
AGTAGCAGTAGTAGTAGTAGTAGTAGTAATAGTAGTAGTACGATCGCCCAAGCTGCTGCCTTCAAGACATAGCTTCAATAACAGCTCCTTCGAAACTGCTCCGCGCTTTCGTACTAAGTATCACTAAATACCCTAGCCAATAAAATAAATAGAGAGATAACTATACTCAACTTAATGATTTGATACGCCGTCTCGCGGACATCCTGCCACCACAGTGTCTCGCCAAACATTCACACTCCCCTCGCCTATGCTTGACAATTTATCGACCCGCCCACGGGCGCAGCCTTCCCTCCAAACACCGCCTAGTTGGATTCGCCCAGTCGAACTCCCTCTCTCTGCCTCTCTTCCAGGCGCGTATTCTCTCTCAGCCTCTTCTACGTCACAACCCAGCTGGGAAATGAGCGGTGAATGTCCTCACAAGAAAAAAAACTGCCGCGTGCGGGAGGATTGCGACAGACTAGGTCACAGAAACATCTGGACGTGGACGCAGATGTAACCAGTGGGTGGGCAGGGGGGAAGAAATACGCGGAAATTGTGCAGAAGTGCTAGATGGGCATACTACCACCGAAATATCCAGACAGCCCCTGGCTAATGACCGCTCGGTACAGTAAACAGCCCGGACATTGTCCCGTCTACACAGCAAGTAAAGTCACGTTAGGAATTTACTGACTACGACCGAGGCAGTGAACTCTACGAACTTCCTGGTGCGGGCTACCGTCTCAACCTACTGCTGTAGGAACAGCTAAAATACTGCTACAAACAATCTGCCTTTATTCCCCAAGGCTTTAGCAAAGTGTCTTAACAATAAATAAATGGCGAAGAAAATAAATATCTGACCATACTATTAACAACAGGTATCTTAAGAAAAAAGCAAAAGTTAAAAAAAAATAATTCCTCAAATTTTACAGTCGCGACAATATCCAAAATACAAAATGTTAAGAATGTACTTATAATCACAGATATATAAAAAAAAGTGGCACGTCTCCTCATTTACTTTCATGTTTGAAAATTTACAAGTTGAAAGTACTATGTGTTACACTACAGGTTCAGAGATAGAAAATTTCACTACAGAGTGTATTTTTAAAAACTGAAATACAGTGAGGTATGGTGAAAGGGTAAAGCAACGTGGATTTGGAACAGTAATGCATGACAATGTTGGGGAAACACGTGAAAGAAGTGATGTTACGAGCGCATCCCATACACAGGATAACAATAACAGATATGCAGGTACATCTTCCCCCTCACCGAACATGTGACAGCCTGTTTTGGAGTAACAGTATTAGTTTCCTATCTTAGAGCTTAGTCATATATGCACGTGCACACACACACTACTCTCTCTCTCTTGCATACACATGCACGCACACACACACACGCACATAGACACACACACACAGACACACAGAGAGAGGGAGATGCACAGAGAGTAAGAGAGAGACACAGTGAGAGAGAGACACAGTGAGAGAGAGACACAGTGAGAGAGATGCACAGAGACAAAGATGTACACAGACAGAGACAAGAGACAGAGACCAGGTTGTCCAGCGATCTGGAAATCATGGGAAGTACGGGAATTGTACGTGATTTTTTCAGGGTCGGGAATGTGCGGAAAATGTACATGAAATTTTAATTATCCGTGGGAATTTCTTTGCCACCAAACATTTTGTTACGTCATCAAGATATTGGACGGTATTTTGACAGTTGCGATTAGTTATTTCTAGAAAGAAGTGTTTTTCGCAACGTGCAATATCACAAATTTTTCAATTATTTTTTTTTCATAATTGCAAATTTCAATCATTCTGTGATAGATTAAATGTTAAATGTGGCATTTTTGACACATTCTGTATTAAATAACGCATTTAATTTGAGAATCGATTGAAAGTGAATCGAACTGGATTGATTTTTGACAGTGAAAGCAAGATTTGAGTATATCGAAGTAAAAGAGAAAGTGGTGGGCGTACTGTTTATGTTTACAGTGGGTTTATTGAATGTGTTTATTTATTCTGATTTTACGTGGTATCTGGTAATTTTTTATGTTGGTTAACATTGTAATTAAATAAAGATTCAATATATTTATGCTACAGCAAGGATTAAGTACAAATATTATTGCGATTCTGATAAAGCTGTGATGTGTAATTTGTATGAATTGTCGCCACCTGAAATGGCAAAAGTTTTCGTCATGCGTCATATGATAAACCAAGAATGTATAGCAAAACATAGCATTAATTTTATCTGCAGCAAAAACAGTGAAAATAGGAAGGATTAAATTATTGTGCCTACAAATAGGCAGTATAGATGCGGAACATAAATGAATACATAAGGTATTTAAAATATAATTAAAAATTGAAATATTTATCCCTGAGTACTTGTTTCTTTTACCAAATATTATTTATATGTATAGTATGTTGTTTCGTAAACTGTGACGTAAATAAATTATGCTCACAGTTTTAAAGTGTTAGGACTGGGTGAAAAATTCTGGAGGGTAATAACCTACATTACTGGTAAATTTTATCTTATGTAAATTTTTGTCAAGAAACGTGTCTGTTTTAACACTGTATAAATAATTATAAATATAATATTATATTGTGCTGGACCCTCATGTTTTATAAATTTGTTCCCACAATCCTATTCATATGCATTTTTATGTTGTTTACATTGACTTAACCATCAAATGCAACAAAAGAGGACTTTCAATTCAATAAATTTACAAATTTGTGTAAAGGAAATTATTTAAATTGAATGCTGGACTAAAGTAATATATTTTACATACCTTCGCCACCTCTAAAAATTACATAAAAACTGTGTGGTTATCGTTAGTCTGCTTGGGTAGTACAAGTTAACATGGTATCGCGTTTAAAGCACTGTGCTGGAATTTCTCTGGAAATGTACGGGAAATGCACTGGAAATTAAAATTTCACTTTTGCTGGGCACCCTGAGAGACAGACACAGACAGGGACAGAGAGAGAAAGAGAGAGAAAGAGAGAGAAAGAGAGAGAGAGAGAGACAGACAGACAGACAATGTGTCTCTGAGAGAGTACATTCTCTCTTTCTCTCTCGTCGCTGATCACTCTTTCGCTCTCTCTTTCTTTATGGAATGAGGTTTATTGGGTACATAATTTAATAACTGATATAAGGGGCTGCAGTTATCTAGCATTCGCCTCCTTTATTCAGTTCGCTGTTCGGTTCCTGGGGGAGTCATCTAGATTTTCGTGTGTGGGAATCTGAATATTTTAAAATTACTATCAAGGTTGTACACTGTCACTATTGGAGAGACTGTTGGTTGGATATATGACTGAATTTTATTGTGATTTGTAGTGTTTAGTTAATTGATGGTAGACATTTTTTTGTGCTTTAATTGTGAAAGTTAATTAACGTGTCTGTGACACAGGAGTTATTGTATGCATAACTAATTGTGTTGTGAAAGTTATAGTTGATTGCTGTTTTGTGTTTTTGTAAGCTTTGTGGGCTAGTAAATAAATCACTTTATTCAACTCTTTTATTTCTAATTATAAGACCTCTATCCCAAAATAACTAATGGGAATTGCCCATATATAAAGTTTTTGCTCTAAACTTGTAGCAATATTCATCTCTTCACCCATAATCCACAATCGGCGTTCAAGACCTTAGGTGCAGCGAGATATCTCAAATTTAGTAAAGAACTGCAAGGAAGCTGAAATCTCAAAGAGAACGTCATAATGTGGTGGCCGAACAGCCAATTACACACAAGAACTGTCTGATGTCATCACAAAGTAAACAACGTAATTGGCTAGTAACTGTGACAAAAGGCATCATGAGTTAGGTGTCAGGACGATGTCTACAGAGGAAGTGCTGAATTAAACTGGTCTGATTTAAAACCTTATCCTAAAATGTTTGACAGAGTGAGTAATAGTATAAACGTTCGACACTGTGTATTACAATGGCAATAAATGCACTTAAGCCGCTTACGTAAAATATAATATCCAATGTTAGTAATAACTCTGGTTGGAAAAGAAAAGTGCGTCGAACCCAAAAATATTATAAAAATATGAACAATATGTGCTTACATGGTAAGATACTTTTGTTAAAACTTGCTGCGTCAGTATTCTGTTGGCTAATATATGGTGTAAATATATTTTAGGTTGGGTTCGAGCTCTTCTAAGTGATACATGTAAATTAGTGTAGTCCTGAATTTATTCAGCTATGTATTTATACCTTGGTTTAGAAAGATCTTTCATGGTTTTAAACCAGATTAATCATTACAGTAGATTATTTGTGATAGCGGTTTAATCATGTTGTTGCTAAAATGCCAAGCATTTTGTTCATACTGAAATGTGAGATAAAAATATAACCTTGATTCCTTCTATTCTATTTACTGACATACCTATAGACAAGTAATGACTTGGGGAAAAAAAATTCAGACTTATACATAATTTACGGAAAGTCAGTTACAGTTGCGGCAGGTGAGTAGGGCCTACATTTTCGGAACTAATGTAACAGTTTTACATATTTTTATGAAAAATGGAGGAAATTCTCTTGCCTGTCAATTTTAACATGATTTGTAGGCAAGTTTATTATATGTAGGTGTCATTTGCCCATTTTGATTTTTTACTCCTTTCACTTTCAGTTAGAAATACCATTTTTAAAATGAACTCTGCACAAGCAGTGTAACACTGTGACAAAAAATTCTAATCTTTTGTTCGCACCGAGAGAGATGGTACAATGGTAAGCTCGTCCAGACCTTAATACGGGAGGACCTGGTTTCAAATTTGCAGCTCCACCCATCGTGATTACTGTTTTCCGTGGTTTCCCGAAATCACGTATGGTGAATGCTGGGTTTACTCCCTGTATAAAGGTCACTGCCGATTCCCTTCTCTAGTTTCTTTCAACTTTCCAACTGTGTATGGTTATATTTATCATGACTACAGCTGTAGGCAAAACTGTAATCCCAAAAAAAATATTTTAACTTGTATTAAATATTAAATTGCAATAATTTAATGTCACTTTTTTATTTTAAAAGGCCTGACATGTTTGGTGTTAAGTAAAAGCACTGTAATGAACAGTAGTTCCCTGTAGAAACTTCAGAAATTCTTTCAGCACATAAGCATACACAATTTATACGTATTGTAGCAGGTTTTTTTTTGTTATGAATGTCATTTCTTAAGTTCATAAGTGCGACAAAACAGTCACAAAAATTAACACTATGGTAAAAATCACTGCATTTAAATCAACTTTTTCATTGTATCTTGTGCTTCTTAATGGTTTGGTGAGGTTCAGTTAACATGGTTGTGGGGACTTGCATATAAAATGAAGAATAAGGAGAAGGATGAAGGAAATAAACACTAAAGTGAACGTAGATACGCACAGGACGGACACAAGATTATGGAGGAACAAACCATGAGTGGTGAACAATGTATGGGAAGAAGGCTTCGTCTGCTAAGTTAACCAATCAAATATATTCGGTTGAGGTACTCACAGGCTGGTACTTTTTGATAGGTACACATAATTATGTTACACATATCTGTACCGAGAAAACTGAGCCAATTAGCGCTATAAAAATGTGACTTTGGTTTATTTTATAACTTCTATTAGAGTGAACAAAGATCTATAAGAAATGTTCATTTTAAGCCATAAGATAATTTGGAAGTGCATCATTATTTGCCAGTCAAATCTCATGGAATGCATTTTAAAAATATTATTTATATAGCATTTAAAAAAACCAATGAATTGTTTAAAAATGGAAATTTTTTCCCTAAATGCATTGTTCTACAGTGAAATGTTTGCCTGTGTAGTTAATGTTCTATAAATTAATTATGAGATGTCTTCCAGATTTAAATTGATTTGTTGTATTGTAATTTTTGTTGAGCCTAGTTTTCTTATTGTTTTTGTGTTTAATAATTTTATTGGATGTTATTTTGTCAAACATTTATTTTAAGTAGGATGGGTTGCATATAAATTTGCTTTCTGTGTGTCATAACTAGTTCTTTAATCTTTAACATTATTTTGTAATGAATATTTTGCTTATATTTAGGTTGTATTTGGAGAAGACGAACATGGATGTGCTCACCATGTGATGGGAATTGTCCATGATGCTGCTGCCTATCTTCCAGATTTATTGGACTATATGGCTGACAATTATCCATCACTTACTGTGAAAAATGGTGTCTTGGGTAGGAATAATGACATTGAAACCACTACCATGCGACAATACAGGGATCAGGTATAGTTGTACTTTGTTTATTTATAATTTTTAGCTTTACAGCCGTAGTTCTATTTGTAAATTCAGGGAATGTTATTATTACTTTGTGTACTTCATATGTTTTGTAAGCTCGTTTTACTTCTATTTTTTGAGGGAAATGTCTTGGTAATTTTTTTGGAAATTGAATTTTTAATAATTTCTTTTTGTATGCATGTGTAGGTGTGTTTATATACTTCCATTTTCCCCACACTTGAAATGTGCCTAGTCACAGATTTAGTAATTACATAACTTAAATTGCCTCAAAGTTTTGCCCCAATCAAAATTCTGTGGATAGTTATAAATAATTTAATTAACAGTAAATTCCAGATTATCTGTATTAATTAATATCAAGCAATGCACAAATAATCGAGAAACATAGATAATCTAATAATAGCCGATTTGCTAACATAAAAATTAAAAAGTATATATTCATATTTAAAATGCCATACTGACATACAGTTTTGCCTACAAATACTGTATTAACTCATCCATAGCGCACTCTTTTTCTCAAAATAAATGAAATATTGTTTCAGGGATGCATGGCAAACACGAAAAAAAGTGATTTTAAAATCTCTTCGATCCATTTTATTTTTTATAGTGTGAAACACACAGAATGCCACATGGATAATCTGAAAACTGGTTGATTAGTACACGAATAATCTGGAGATTACTGTACTTCCATTTCCATTATGCTCACCATAGGTACTATATTTATATTAGCACAATCAACGAAACTTAATTTTATAAAAAAAATTTTATTCATTTAACAAAAATGGTTATATTTCAGTTCTTGATTATCTGCACCTGGATTAACCACTTTGCGTTTATCCACAGCAGTTTAAATAGTTATTGTTTAGTTTTAATGATAACCACAGTAAAACATTAATTTTATGTCTTGAGAATAGAACTTTGATTTAATGGCACAATTTTGATTTTAACAACACAATACGTAATTTAACAACTTTGTGACTGATTTAACAAGCTTACTTTTTAAAAATACATTTTGTGACACACATGAGTAATTTTTCTTTTTGTTAACTGCATAGCACCTTTTCCACGAGTTTTGGCTTTCTGCTTCATCAACAGATTAGCGAGGATACTTAAAATTGAAGTGTATGTGCTATTTAGTTTTGCAACTTATAGTTTATAAATGTGTTATTTTCTTGTATAAAATGATTGAATTCAGAGTGCACTTAGTAATTTATTGTAATTTATGTAATTTATAATAACTCTGGTAAATTTACTGTAATTAATGTAAAATATTTATGTGTAAATGTTTTGTGTGTGTAGACATGCTCATTGGCTTCTTACATATTGTTTACTTTCCTACTGTTGTGTTTCTTTAAAGCGGTTCTTGTGTGTGCCAACCCTTTAGTGCCAGAAGTAATAGTTCTGAATGGGGAGAATGAGTTTAACTTGGGAATATCTCCAAGTGATTTGCTTAGTCAGGATCACTAGGCCTATAGTGGGTTAGAAAGTATGTGGTTCTGAAAAAAGAGGTTGGAATAAATGTAAGGTGCACCCTAGCAATCAGTAATTTCACTATCAGCTGTGCTTGTCACTGTTTACTCGAGTGGTTTTGTCAGGTACTGTGCTGAGTTTTAATACAGGGTAAACAGACGTACACCTTGCTATACCTTAATATTGTGATAAACCATGGTGTGGGCTTCACGACATTGACAGGACTCTGTGCACTGAATTAACTAGGTTACCAAAAGGAGAGCTGGCATGTGTAGTTAGCAACCACTATGTTGCATAGAAGATCACAGTTAATATGTTTGACATATTTCTGGTACAGAACTTCAAAGTAACACATAGTAGGATAGGTTTACTCTACCTCTGTTTCTGCTAGACTTTTTTCACTGCTGCATTAGTGGTTAAAGAACCTTATCAGCTAATGCGTAATATGTGTTCACCTTGCATGAATCTTAACAAATGTACTTAATTTACTTTACTAAATTTAGATATTTTCTCCTTCCTTGAACTTATCTTTGAGGGCAGTGGCGTAGCTAGGATTTTTATTTGGGGAAGGGTGGGTTTAAATTGTGACTGTTATCAAGGAACACCAATCCCCATAATTAAAGTGGGGGGCCCAGGGGTCCTCCCACAGGAAAATTTGGATTTCAAGGTGCAAAATGATGCTATTTAAGCAATTTTAGTACAGACACATTGAAGATACTGTTGGTATAAATATTATGATTTTTTTGAAGATGAAAAATTTTTGAGTGAAGAATTTAACTAATGGTTATTCTGAATACTTGGCAACAAATTCTTTACCACAAACAATCCCTCTTGCAACTGCATCATTGTCACCACTGCAGTGTCGTAGGCAGAAATTTATTACAATGAAATGAGTAAACATATTTTGAATGCAGACGTGGCTTATTTGTGATTTACTAATTGTCTAAAGGTGCCTCAAATCAGGAGTAGGTAGACTAAAATATGATTAATAAAAATTATATCTCTCTTCACATTTATGTAAACCTTTTAAGTGTTTGAGTGAGGAAATGAATCTTTCGTTAAATCACATTAAAACACATTGAAACCACTTGTAATTAATTGAGCACTGTGTGTAAGAAAAAGGAAAATTACTTCGTTACCTGTAAATATAATTTGAATGAAACAAAACAATGTGGATGGCCGTATTTATCTGCTGCCACTTTGATTGACTGTGTACAGCGCACGTAACACACATAATTATTTTATAATTTGGCTCAACATTTTGTCGATCTGGATTTGATTCCTGGTGGGGTCGGACCCCTGATTTTCGCATGTTAGAATCATGATGGACGTTGTCGTTGGTCGGTGGGTTTTCTTGGGGATCTCCCATTTCCCTCGCCATTTCATCCCAGCACTGCTCCATTCTTGCCCTCATCTCATCCATTGTGTGCTATGTGTGATTGTGGCGAGTGCTGTCCAAAAGCTTGGAATGAATTTTCTTTGAATGCACCCTACATGTTGTGCTAAATCAATTGTAACTGAGCTTTTGCAAGGAACATATCACTACACAGCCGGCATAATGTACTTGAAAATAAGTCTTGCCTGACCAATCAGTTAAAAAAAGAAACTAATTTTTCATTGCGCGAAATTCTTAGCTTTCATGAAGTTTGCCCTTTGTTGGGCATGAAAAATTAGTGTGTTAAAGTACTCACAAATGGGCATCTTTTAACTTCTGCCAAGTAATTTATACTACGTAAGTCACACCATTAACGTCGCCATTCAAAGAACACGTATTCGCTTTCGTATGCTATGAATTTCAGACCACGTCTATTGTAAACTAGAAAGCATTCAACGTAAAAACAAATGGTATTATATATAAATTGGAAAAAAAAAAAAATTGCTGTACAAAAATTTGAAAAAAAGTTATATTTTCACTTACCTAACAGTTTTCAATCACAAAACATTGTGACACAAAAACACAATACAAAACATGCTTACTTCACCATGCATTCACGCAAACCCAAACGCGTAACCACGCTTTACCACGCGTAACTCAAACCCACTGTTCAGAGAAGAAACTTCACTTTTCTTACACAAGACAAACTCACTCTAGCGGCGGCTATAAGAAACACTTGAATAGTCAAGAGTTGAGTCGGTGGCTCAATAAACATCAAAGTAAAATAAATAAAGAAGTGACATACATTTAATAAACTTAACAAAGATTTTTACCACAACAGTTAGCGTTCTTTAAATATGCAGATAAGAAAGCAATTCCAGGATTTACGTTCTCCATTAATAATCTCGGAAAGAAGTGATACATTTACGGTCTTCATTGGTAAACATTAAATGGTTGAATTTTTTTCTGTCCTTCATATTTCGGGGGGAGGGGGGTAGTTTGAACCATGAACCCCCCCCCTCCCTGCCTACGCCCTTGTTTGATGGGGGAAGGGTCGCCTGTCACCCTATTATTAAGTTCTGTTTTATTTAAACAACTTCTGTTGTTTTGTGATTTTCACTTACTGTAGTGTTATTGGCTGTCTGAACGTTATTTCATGGTGGGCAGCAAATGATATTCCGGGTACTCTGCTGTGCTTCTATTGCCCGCTGTTGGGAAATAAGTTGAAGCATGAAATGTAATCAATATCTTGATCATTCCTCTTTGATTCTAACTGCCTAACATTTATGGACATATCATAAAGGCACCACTATGTATCATACAAGGACATCTTACCTTTACTGATAATAAGTGCTCTACCAGGTCAGTCATGCCGTACTTGGTGCCTTTTGCACAAAACAGTGTTATGGGTTAGTGAGTTGACATATCTCATCCGCAATATTCCCCCTTGCTTTTGATGTACAACAGCCTGACACCCATTGTCCCACTAGTTTCTCAGAACTACCCATCACCATTTCAGACCAGTAAGTTATTAGAGTCCTAAATGGAATTAAATTAACATAATAGAACTGAATTTACTTAATGTTAAAAACAAGCAGACATGAGCATGTCAACTTAATACGAACAGCTGTATATAGTAGGGAAAATTACAGAATCACTTAATGACAAACTGAAACACAAGTTTAGTTCAGGGTGTCTGCTAGCCAGGAAGAACCGGGAAATCATCTGGAATTTGTTACAACCAGGGAAAAGTTCTGGAAAAAAATAAGTTTTGTAGCAGCGCTGGGGTTGGTTATTGGGCACGTCAAAGCAACGATGACTAGTACTATCTTCTCAACTCTGCATTGGGTACAACTTGCAAGATGTTTACTTCCCATTACATGCCAGTCGAGAGGAAAGTAGCATTCTCTCTCCTTTTTCACTCTCAGCAGAACATTGTCTCTTTGTCTGTACAGCACGCTAGCTGGCTCAGTTTTACCGACATAAACAGTATGTATAATAAGGTTTTATATTAAAATAATGTTTGCAAATGGCCATAAAATAGGTTTGTATTGGGAATTCAGCAGTTGGTCACAATGAATAAGTCGTACAAACTGATGACAATATTAGTTGAAAGCCGGTCAGTGGCTTTGCTATCTTCAACGTGTAGTTATAAAATGGTGGTTTGTGTTGGTGCATTTTAATGACGCTGGCAGAAGTCAACAGTTTATTCATATATAGAACTTTGTTATTAATTGTAATCCTGAAACACAATTCTGCAGCTCGTTTCTTATGGATCCTTTGTATAGTTACAGTTGTCACATGTAAAATTCTGAAGTTGGAAACATGTGGCGTGTGTTTGAGAGGACGCATAACCTGTTGATACAAAATACATATTTGGAACAAAATTAATTTATAAAGTGTATGTAAAAGAGTTTCGTTCTCCTGAAAGTGTTAGTAAATTCTTGTTCAGTTTGTGCAGTGTAAAGATATAATTATGAATATAATAAAATAATAATGAACTGTGCTAACAACAATAATATATCTTGTTTCAAACAAACATTAAATATGTATTCTGAGCTTCGCAGTTAAGTGGATTTTTCGTTTGCAACATTACCAGTGTGAAATATTAATATAGGTTTTTTAGGCCTAGCGCATTTCATAACAGTTGCAGGGTATGTGTTTCAATTGAAAAGTAGGTCTAGAATTTTATTTTATAACATAAGAATAACACAACACTATTGTGCATGGGAATTAAAGAGCAGAATTAATTATATGTTATCACATTTTCAGTGGTACTGTAACATTATAAACTCCAGTAAAACTGTATAGAGGTTTAAATATTTTTCTTTATAGTGAGTGCAGTATGTTTATTTTTATAAGTAATTGATTGCATTGTAAAAACACAGAAAATACCTTAACATAAAATATGAGTTAGTAGAAAAATGTTTTGTGGTTTGCAGATATCTGTACAGCTTTTTAAATACATTACAATAACTTCTTGAAATTATCTGTTATTTTTTTGATGTTTGTATAATTTGCATAAACCTGCTTAAAATGTATCTTTAAATTGCTGCTTATAATCACACAAATATGTAACATCTAGTAGGTGTTAGTTTTATTGACTCTTTTCATGAAAAGTTGGCAAGTCTGCTTGGAGTAGATCTGCACTTTTCAGACATGCTAGTTGAAGAAGGCATAAAGAGAATTCAACAAATGAAATAAATTCAGGAAATTTAGGAATAATATTTCAACGATTACCACTACGACTGTGCAGCGTAACTGTGGAATATTGTAGGCTACTTACTGAGGCATTTCTCCTGGGTTGAACAAAATTTAATTATCAGTATTCAAATATACATTTTGCAATAATCAAGAGCAATTTATATCATTGTGTAACACCGCAGGCATAAGGCTTATGTGCCTATTTAAAGGATATTTTTGTATTACGTAACTTTTTTTATTATTGAATTTTAAAGGTGATAGGGTATTGGGGTAAGGAATCTCGCACACACGCACGCACGCATGCACACACACACACACACACACACACACACACACACGAACACACACACACACTAACACACACGAACACACACACACACACACACACTCACACACACACTCACACACTCACACACACACACTCACACACACATGCGCATGTGCACACGCGCGCACACGCACACGCACACGCACGCACACACACACACACACACACACACAAGATAATCTTGAATTCGAACTGGAAATTTGTAGACCAGAATGTAAGGACGTAACACAAGTTTGAACATAGGTATAGTCGGTTTTCGAGAATTACGCATAGTGTTGAGAGTAGTCTTAAAAGGGTGGCAGATTATGTTAAACAACTACTGGGTAATTATAGTGAATAAGAATTGATGCAGACAATGTACATGAAATATACAGTAGGCTGGAAGTGACAGTAAAAAAACAGAACCAATTTGAGTCAATTAGGAAATAGGAGTGAATAGGAAACAAACACGACTCACGCAACAGGAGTCCCTGACTAAGCATTTTGAGCAATGTGATAACAGAAGAGACTCATAAAAGCTTGAGAAGGCTATACGATAAAATTACAATATTACAACAAAGAAGAAATATGCCACATGACTCGTATCAGGAAAGGAGATCAGAAGAAAACAAACAAATGTTAAATTATCATAGTAATGAAGAACATAATTAATCGGAACAGAGACATATACCGTATTTACTCATGTAAAGTCCCCCACTTTTTTGCCCAAAATTTATGTTAAAAATTAGGAAGGGGGGCTATACACGGGACAAACTACCATCACTGCCAAAAAAATGTGTAAGCACTCAAATTACCATCATATTTATTTTATATGCTGATTTTTACTGTGAACTTTCACAAAAATGCAGTCAGTAATAGTAAGCCGTAATAGAAAATGCTTACATCAACTAATTAACGTCTCTCGGTAGTCGGTACCGATAGTAATAGCGTGGGAACGCGCCAACGGTGTTTGTAAACAATGGAAGGTTCAAGGTTAAAGATTTTTTTAAGGAACATGGCCGTGCTTCGTCTATTGAACTTAAAACAAAAAACGCGCCGTGCTTTACCGGCTATCGAACTTATAAAAAAAAGTAACTAATCATAGCATAAAATAATTATTTTACGCCACGTGCGCACACTTTTGCAGTCGACATAAAAATGTCTCGCAGCACTTTTTTCTGAATGCTTTTGAGCATATTTCACCACTTTTAGCTTAAATTCAGTAGTGAAACTGCACTGTTTTTTCCCCCATTATCAAACAACGTAACTATATAAACTGACAAGAAAACAAGAACGCCGCGACTACTGCTAGCAGTTACCGATAACAATGGCCTCTACACGTGTGTACCTCACAGCAGAGCTTGCACAGCTGAAGAATGTGGCAACGCAGCATCACGTGCCTGGCCAACAGTCCAACCCTCCCACCCTCCCGCCTGCACACACACCAGCCCACTCGGGCCTCATCCTCCTGCACCCGCATGCTTCTAGCCATCTGCCCGGGCTTACCCTCAACTACTGATAAACTTGTCCGCTGATACGCTCCGCGGCCAAGCCAAACAAACAAGATGTGTCCGGCTGTTGCTGCGTGTTTGTATTACTTACGTTAAAATTATTTTTTTTTAGGCGTGGGTGGGTTATACACGGAATTTACAGCTTCGAAATTGGGGGGGGGGGGGGCAGTACATGAGTAAATACGGTACTAAAACAAAAAAAAAAGAGGAAAAAATTAACACTTGAAAATAAGTGGTGTAGCAACCACAGCTGCTATGTTACATCATCCTGCTAGCCTACAGTACAGAGAAGTGCAAACATTTTCTAGGAAAACTACAGAAAATTCAGTTTGTTACAATTGGAGGAGCACAAAAAGTCTTCAAATCTAGAGAAATAGAGACAGTGAAAAAACCTTAATTTAGTATTGAAAGAGTGAGTGAAGAGATTTGGATCAGTACTTAACATATGGGTCCTTAGTGCTGGTGAAGGGTGATAAACATTATGTGAGTATGGAGCAGTGCCAGAATGAAGGGGCTGGGGAAATGGGAGATCCCTAAAAAACCCTGCAGATCAGCGATATCATCCAGCATAATTCCCACGTGCAAATATCCGGGGACCAACCCTACCAGGAATTGAACTCGGAGTTGTTGGGTGTTAAACATTTATGGGAAATGCATATCACTGATGGGAACTAAATAGGGACCACATCATAAGTTACTATGTGAACCTGTCAATTACCAACACCAAGTGTTGACAACATCAGTATCGTCAGTAACAGAATTTCGAGGTCAATAAATTCAATTTGACTGGCTAGAAAAACTGTCCAAACATAGCCAAAGTAAGAACCAAATTCAACCAAAGCCAGCCAAACAAAGACCCATGTAATAAACCTTGAGAAAATTACCATCAACAGTCAGAGGGTTCAAGTAAACCTCAGTATCAGCAGGAAAGTAACTACAACCAAACTTAAAGAGAAGAGTAGAAAAATATCAAGAAAATAACTACTGGAGTATGAGACTTATGAGAAATTAAGGCAGACATCGAATGGTAGGTGAATATTACATTTTGCAGATGCAGTGTGGACGTAATTTTAATTTTCGACAGAACATGAAGAAAATGAGTGTACAAAATAACTGCTATCTGTGTTTTGTACTTACGAAGTTTTCTAGAAAGAAATTAGCAAATTTTAATTAACTTCTTTACATGCAGCAGAATGTGCAGCAGGATAATTCATATGAGCGGAGGCAAGTCAGGCAGATTCATGAAAACCATGCAAAACCAAAGTGAAACCATTCAGCTTAACTAAATTCAATGACAGGATTACTTTGAGAGGCAGTAGCCATTTTACCTCCTTGCCTTGTGCATGGAGAATAAGTACAACAACATAGATTCTTGATGAATCATTTTATAAACCAGGCTCAACAATGTGAGAACAAGTCTAATTTAAAATAGACTTGGTCAGTTCAATGGTGGTGGAAAAATAATTTCCAAGTCTAGGTTATCAAAAGGGGCTGAAGATAATAAAAGTATGGAATGAACTACAGGAAGCAATTAAATTCAATGGTAAAATTAAAAGATTAAAGATCCGTAAAAAAAAGTTATTTATGAATGATGCCTACTCTCTGTATTTAATGTGAATAAATTCAAAGTTGTGTAGTTCTTTTCAAATTTTACTTTAGTGGTCATTCAGGAAAGAAAAGAGCTTATTTTGTAGAGACACGGTAGGAAAAAAAAAAAAAGCAGTCCATCCAAAGGATGCACTGAACGTTCCCTCAATCCCTAAATCTTAACAAAAGCACTTTCGCACATAGGGTCTGACAAAGGTGTCCCGTCTCCTGGTTTTTGATTGAACCAACGAAGCATAGCGATATCTAAATCTCTGTGTGTTGAAGTTTTGAAAATATTTTATTTTGATGGACCTGCACCACTGTCACAGTTTTTAAAATGTAGGGATTTTTCTGTGTTGCATTTTACTGCGTTAATAGTTTGTGCACAGATTCTGTAATTTGTAGCAATCTTTTATCTAATTTGTCAATTAATTGCAGTTACTGTACAATTTTTAGCACTGTTTGTTTATGTTTACACATAAACTTGAATGATGTCCCTAGCAGTGTAACTGTGAGCACTATTAGATGCTACAGTAACTGTTCCATACATGCACGGCTATCGCTGAATAAACAATTATGACTGATTCACTTGTGCACATCTATGGTATATTTCATTATTCAAAGCCACTGCAAAATGTTACAATGTAACTATAGAGAAGTGTCTTATGACATTGATAATATTCACTGCAAGATATTCTTAACATTTTGTGCGAGATTACAACACTATGCCATGCTCACCAATTTCCATTGTGTTAATGAAAATATTTTTAAAGCTGAAATGAGATTAGATGTTACAAATCTGTTTGGCTGTTTTGTTTAAAATGGTTTTTGCCTTTGATAGGAATTTTTTTCAAGACATGAAATAATATTTTTACAAAACAAGCCAGTTGGCAAAAATTTTATGAATCAAATAATTAGCTAAAACCGTAAGTATTTACTGTCTATATCATAAAGCATAGAATTAAATCATGTAACACTGAACTTGCGGTAATAGCCCTTTTGGCTATTTCGGAAAATCGCATGACTTCAATTTTCATGGCTAAAGAGACATGTTTTCAAAATTATTAAATCTGAACATAAATTATTTTAGAAGCCATCTCATAAAGTAAAAATTATAAATCATTGTGAACTGATACTTTACTACAGTGACATTTATATCAGGTTTCATGTTTAAATCTCTGCTCAGCGCAATGTTATCACAATGACTGACGAGTTGAGGAGCTTTACTTAGGGGAAGGGGAAATTGCTATGTCACGCTAGCATATGTGGGTGGGTGGGCACATGGAAAGCTCGCAGCTTCTGTCATAGTATATACAGAGATGCCAAGTACTACAGATTTTCCGTAGTTTCTACGACTTTCGATTCTTTACTATGGTAATACGGATGGTAGGGTAAAAACTATTGATTTAATGAATTTAATGTTTTTTTGTTTGTTTATATAATATTGCGGCAAAATGCTGTGTTGTGATCTGACGATTTCATAGATTTGCTCATGCATGATGTCACACTTGGGGGAAAAATAGGCACAGAAACATGTTTATCAACAATTTATTTTCAAGTGTTCAGTAACGACTCATTGTACCTATGCCGCGCTGCTTTGTTTCGCTCGTTGTTTGTTACTTTCGGGTGTGCGAAGTTCCATTGTATTTGTTTGGTTCGGCAAGGTTAAGAGTGTTTTGATTCCGCACGTATACTTTATTACAGTTTGTGTGAGCTAATGGCAGAAAATGTTGAAACTTAAAACTTTAGTTATTGGAAATATGTCCGAGCCTTCAAGTTCGAAGAAACCTAGCGGGATACCAAACCAGCAGTATCGGAAATCTTACACGGAAGAATTTACATGTCTACAGCCATCTAAAACATCAATAAATAACGTGTTTTGTGAAACTTGCAAATGCGATTTTTCGGTGAAACACGGATTGTAGACGTCATGTCACGTCAAAAAAACACTAAGAAAATGGTCGCCTGAGAGGTCAGTGTAAACCACCATATCTTTTTCACATCATCTGATGACACGAGTGTTATTTGTGCAGAGTGTTATTTCACACGATTTCTCATAGAACGTAATTTGCCGTTATTGAAGGCAATGTTTCCCGACTCTTAGATCGCAGACAAATATTCATGTGGTTTTGTTACTAGTGTTTTGAGTGAAAATTTTGTTGGAATTGCAAATTACCTTTAATTTAAGGCTTTGTTTGATTGTTATGAGTTATGCTGACATTATTTGATCAAACACTATCAGTCCTCAGTGTCCATTTTACGATATTAAATACAAATAATATTGATGTTTTTACCAGGAAAACTCCTTAAATAGCATCAATTTGCACCAAGGAATCCAAATTTTTCCGGTGGAGGACCCCCAGGCCCCCGCTTCTTCACGAGGGGTGGGTAAATAGCAAAATGTTGCTCACTACTGACAGGCACTCCGCAAGGTTGGCATCTCTGCATATAGAGGAGACACACTTGTATTTTACACTTCATAACGCAAATAAAATGTAAAACTACTATACATTTCTTGATTTATGTACTTTGTTTTGTTTAAACCTAAGAGAATGAAAGAGACTCGGGGAACATCTAAGATGATGTTATTCTGAATCTGTGACTATTTATATTGAAACATGGATACTTATATTATTATGATCTGATATGATGTAAAGCAGTATGATGTAAATTGAGGACGTATGTTAATTTCTTTGTTGACCATTTGCTTTTATTTATTTATTTCTTTGCATATTTAAAAATGCCTCAGAACTTAAGTGACAGGAGGAGGAAGGAAGTAGTTGCAGAAAAAACCAACAGCTTGACTAAGAAGGTGCTAGTATGTAAAGATTGCAGCCTATATTTCAGTGATTCATAACATCCAGGTCTTGTCAATACTGTTTGTAGTGCTTGAGGACATCATTCAAAGTTTCCACATTAAAAATACAGATCATTCATGAATTTAGTATCTGCAGTCTTTGCTGTTGCAGTTGAATTGGGAATTTGCAAAATGGACCAAGTCCACTTGTTGAGCAAATTCAGGTTATAATCGATTCTCCAAAGCATTCTCTTGGCTGTCAGCAGCAAAAGAAACCACTCCTATACAAGAAATACGATAAACGGACTAGTCAATGAATGTGCCAATAGCACATTATTTTGTTTATGACTTACATGATTGTAGTTGAATAATATTTTTCAATGTTGCTTAGTAGTTTTTTCACTAGCATATACTAAGGTTCCAATAATCAACACCAAAGACCTTATGCTTTCTGTAATAGTGTAATACATTACACTGCTTTATGGGTAAAAGGTACTGGGTGGTGTTGTGTTTGCAAAATATGTTTCTATGTATCGTATTATTAGTTTTTCACTATAATATACCAACATTGCACTAATATACACTCAAGGTATTATATTTTATGTGCCATTGTTAGAAAAAATGCTACTTAATTTTTAAAAGGTATCAATTTCAATAACATTATTAATTCCTAAAAAAATAAAATATAAATGTGTGTCTATGTCAGTTATGTTTCATATTATTCCACGCATACTACACTTTCAAGATATCCATTATTGATGACCTGTTTCACTCCCAGATCCACTATAGTAAGTTTTCTGTTGTTTTTTAGCAATCTACTCACTTGGACTTGGTCCCTTTTGCAAATGTCTGATTCAATTACAGCTTATAGTAGGGGAATCTATTATGTATGTATTTATTCATGTAACTTGAATGCAGTCACATGTGTTTTAAATCATAAATTTTTGGAGCATTTGATGTTAATTTTTGAAGTACCACAAATTACTACAAACTGTCCTAGTTTGTTGATTGATTTAGTATTGCATCTAGTGTATGTGGTTATTTTTTGTTATTTTTATTTTATTTTTTTAGGTGGTTAATAATTATGCTCATGGTACAGTGCGCTATGGTCCACTACATCAGATTAGTCTTGTGGGCACGGTTCATGAAGAGGTTGGTGGTTACTTTCCAGATCTCATTGCAAGATTAGAAGAAAATCCTTTTTTGAAATTGGTAAGCTTTTGAATATCAAAGATTGTAATAATTTAGATTTAAATAGGATGGTATAAAAGTCAGTGGGATTTGGTTTGACATGTGAGTGGTAAAATGTACAGAAATTTAACCATTTTAAGGTAGCAACTTATGTGCATGTGTATGATGCATTCATATACACCTGTGCATTTCACTTTGAGTCTGAAATTTCCAAAATCACTAACTGATAAAATTTTTCTGAACCTATAACTTGATGGCAAAAGTGATTTAGAAATACGTAATTATCATTTTCACCATAGAGCATAGTTAAGAATGAAATTTTGTAAAGTTCGTTGCAAATTAAGATGGGTACACTTTTATATTAAGGAATTGTTACAAATCCAGCAATGTTTAGTTTAGTAATCAGCACACAAGAACCATCTTTCCAGCTACTTCTCATACATTTTTTCTACAATACATTCCAGTTAGTATGTAAACTTTCTATTTACATCTTGTTCAAATAATGTGTCACTGGATGACAAATATATCAAAATTAAATGTAACAATTGTAGCACGTTGTTCAGAAAGCCCTACTATTTTTTGTAACTACAGGCATGCTAAGCTTGCTTTTGACAACATATGATATTTAATGAAAGACACTAGGTACGGTGACACAATGGTAACACGTAGAACTCACATTCAGGAGGACCCTGGTTCGATCCCGGCTCCGGCCATCCTGATTTCAGTTTTCCATGGTTTCCCCGAGATCTATCCAGGTGAATGATGGGATGTTCCTTAATAAATGCCATGGCTGACTCCTCTTGCAGTTTCTGTCATTGTACTAAGTGTTTGTCACAATCTCTAATGACCTCACTGTCGACGAGACATATAATCCACTTACCTTAACTTAATGGAAAGACGATAATATATAATTTTTAATTTTGTTGTAGAATTACATTTTGGAATTGTTATAACTGTTAGGGATTTAAGGAATGTGTAAAATCTCTACATATTATTTTGTGTTTGCTGCAGCTCTCACATTTTACTAACACATATTGAATGACGGTTGTAAATTTTGGAATATTAGGAGTATGTAAAACACAGGGCTTATAAATTCAGTATTGTACAGTAAGGCTTTTTTTTTTTTTTTTTTTTTTTTTTTTTTTTTTTTTTTTTTTTTTTTTTTTTTTTTTTT
>PNEQ01013935.1:21471-93257 GCA_003012365.1 Medauroidea extradentata | reverse complement strand
AAATAATTTTATATAAAAAGTTTTTTATTAAATAGTTTTTTATTAAAAAGTTTTTTACTTAAAAAATTATTAAAAAGTTTTTTATGAAAAATTTTATTTATTAAATACGCGCGGGGTTATTATAGAATGCGAAATCGAAATTTTTTTGGAAGAAACACCAAGATGGCGGCCGGAAACAAGATGGCGTCCGGAATCAAGAGGGAGGTAATATTTTTTTTCGGGATTTTTTGAAATTTTTGAAATTTTTTTGGAAATTTTGAATTTTTTTTAAATTTTCGAAATTTTGGGAAATTTTGGTAATTTGACACTCAAGGTCAAGGTTAAAGGTCAAGGTCAAGGAAACGGTCATCCAACATGGCGGCCGGGGCCATGACGACACAACATGGCGGGTGGTGCCTCACTTGGGCAGGTGCCTCACTCCGGCTCCATGTCCCAGAAGGAACATAATCATACTACTGTCACGGCAAGTCATTTTCGTATAGTGCTATTTTTAAGGGAGATATGAACATTTGAAAATACATTTTTAAAATTTTTTTCCAGAAAATCTCGGAAACAACCTTAATTTCGATTAAAATTTTTGAGCACAGTGTTTAGTATCGTTCAGATCCTCAAAACTATGATGAAACCGCTCGTTAAAACCCTCCTCATCATGTAAATAACAGGGGTGGCTACCCTCACTTAACCAGAACTTTTTTACCGTTGGGTTTTGTGGAAATTTTATGTTGTCATTCTGAAGAGTAGGCCTACGTTTAAATTGAGAAAAAAAAAAAAAAAGTCCTCTCGTTGCAAGTCGCTAAAATGCACCGTTAGCGAGAAAATAATTCGTACAAATTAATAGCCAGTGGCTGCAATACACTGCATCCTTGGTACTACGTGCAATTTATTGTGAATGGGTACAATTATCAATCACCGCATTAAACGTTAAACAATCCAGCGTGTCTGTTGTTAGTAAAAAAAACATAACAAAACAGCTCATAATAAACTGCATGTAAAATGTGCAAATTGTACGGAAATATGTAGCGTGGTGGTAGGTATGTGAGTGAGTGAAGAGGGCTTTACAGCTGTGTAACATCGTCGTTTTTACAGCCGATGAGGGGCGACATGATGTGAATATGGAATGGCGCCTGGAATGAAGGGTGTTGTAAACGGGAGAACCCCGAGAAAACCCACCGACCAACGGCATCGTCCAGGCACGATTGCTACTCGCGACAAACCGGGTTGACCCCGCCGGTAATCGAACCCGTATCGTCTTTGTAGCAGGCTCGCGCCCTAGCACGGAGCCACCACGGCCCCGTTGGTGTTAGGTATGTCTGTGTCGGCTACTGGGTCAGTGGTGAACATTTCTTGCTATTGTGCGTTATGTTGTTTGTTGAGTTACCTCATATTACATAATGGAACACATCGATCGCTGCATGTCACAGCGAAAACCTCAGGGAATGTAGTGTTCCTGCAACTGTAGCATGGAGCGGTTTTCTTGGTCTGAGCTTGCAGATATGCACTTAATGTAGGCTATGGTGCGGATCATTCAAATGGACGGGAAGCAGCGAGGATGTATGCTGAAAACTTTCCACAACGACGACACCCTAGCCATAACATGTTCCAACGGCTTGACAACCGACTTCGTACGACAGGCTCATTACACCCTAACATGCGTGAGATAGGTCGAACTCGTTCTGTTCCTGTGATTGTGGAGTGGAAGAAGCTATACTGGAAGAAGTAGAGAACACACCCAACACAAGCGTTCGTATGATAGCACGCCATAGTCCAGTGAGATACACGACAGCTTGGCGCATTTTGCACGAGCAGAATATTTACCCTTGTCATGTGCAACGTGTGCAAGCACTAGGAATAGAAGACTATCCACGACGACGTCGGTTCTGCGCATGGCTCTTACGACATGCAGTACGCCCGCAGTTTCACACATCCGTATTATTCACAGATGAGGCAACCTGTACGCGTGATGGATGTTTCAACATGAGCAACACACATAAGTGGTCAGATTAAAATATTCGAGGTATTTCTGTTCATGTACATCAACAGCGATTTTCAATCAATGTGTGGTGTGGGATCGTGGGTGATAACTTAATAGGTCCGCACATTCTGCCAAATCGGCTCACCGACCATGTGTATCGGGACTTCCTACAAAACGACTTGCCACATCTTCTTGAAGATATATCCCTTGATGTGCGAACGCAGATGTGGTTCCATCACGATGGTGTACCTGCGCACTTCAGTCGCTTTAGCGAGGCAGCAACTGACAGACATGTTCGGCGAAAGATGGATCGGCAAGCATGGCCCCATTACATGCCCAGCACGTTCTCCAGACCTCAACCCATTAGATTATTTTCATGGGGTCACATAAATTCATTGATGTATGCTGCAAGTGTGGAACGCCAAGCTGCCTTATTGCCACGAATCGAGGCAGCCTGAGGGCCTATGCTCGAGTTTTCGTTCGTATGCGAATCGCCCGCCTGACCGCTCGAAATGTGTTGTTTTGGTATGCTTGAACATTCTGCCGTCCTCGTACACGAGATTCGTATACGAAAATCTACTCGAGTGGTGGCAGGCGGCCGAATTGGGGATTTCGCATACGAGAAGCCGTAAAAACCGAAGCTATGGAGCAAGATTTCAACAATTATTTATATATATATATATATATATATATATATATATATATATATATATAAGTTTCCAAGAATGTTTAAATAGAAACTCGCCACTAATTAATTTAGTGTTAAATATGTTAGTAAGCTCTTTGCAATAGTATATTTATTTTACGAAAAAATACTACGCGCTCTTAGTCACAAAAATAATACTACATTTATTAATTCAGAATAAGCTATTTTAAATTTAATATACTAAAATTTTTGAGTTAAAGCCACTCAAATTGCATTTTATGAGTCGCAAAATTTTGCTATTGACTGAAACATACAAATTTGTGCCTTCAAAGAACTCAGTAAATTATTAACAAAAATGCATTAAGATACAGGCAGCACAGTAAAAAAGGAAAACGTTATGTAAAGACTGGGAAGTTGATCGTAGGAAAAGATAACTGTGTGCTATGTTCCATTAGTGTATCTACATACAGAATATTTTTACATTATTTGTGTATTCATATACGTTTTGTTATTCGTCTGTGAACAGTTGTAACAGTATAAAATAAAAATTAAACATTCGCTGTTGAATCACATAAAGTTCAACAACTAACAATGTTATGAAAAATTGTGTAGTACCAGACAATTTTGTTACTTTCGAATTTATTAGCTCATTATGTACAAACCCGAGGATAAAGTTCTCGTAATATTTTATAATTTTGATGGCTGTTAAACAATTAATGCGGGTAGTTAATTTTATTTGAGTAAAATACTGAGGCAAAAAAATTCTACATGTTAACAGTGGGTACTTGGCATCTTACATAAAATTCAACAAAATTTGCTCTAAATTTAATTAAAGTGCCTCAAATTAATTACGTGAAATTATTAACATAACTATATTATTATAGGTTAAAACCATGTAACTTAAGCCTTAGTTTCTTGACGCCTTCGTTTCGTTAGACTTGCCCTAAAAGTGTTCTTTATTTAACCCATTTAAGAGGAAAAGAGTAACTCTTTATGTTCAAATGTATGTTATTTATTTTAAAAATTACATTTTCGTCTTAAGAAAATGTGATATTTATTAATGCCATTTACCGGAGAAGCGCAGATAAATATTTATGTATGCCTACATTTGTGTCATTAGTTGCTTCGTCTGTACAAATGTAAGATAAAGTTTCATTGTGGCTAAAACAGAAAACTACGTAAAATAAATAAATATTTCGTAGACTTATTTGTCTAGCATGAAATTATTAATGCATTTATTAAAATAAATAAAAGTATTCACCTATGGCAAGTTTCGAACCCAAATGCCTCCGTTATAAAGCAAGAGCGCTACCGTAACACCACGAATACCATATGAAACGGAGTTCAAAAATATCATATTTATTGTATGTAAGGTGCAAAATCCTGTTTTTCGACTATTACGACATTTCCTTTTGTGTTTGGTCGAGTTAGTCACACTAACATAGTTTTTGCTAATATTAAGGTTATTCTATCATGCTCATTAACATTTTAAATCCCCTATTTATCACAGAAACTCATATTTTGTAAGTCGAGATAGACATTCGAATAGCCGCCATCTTGTCGACCAACAGTGCTCACTTCATACACTTATTTCGTATACGAGTTAAAGACAGTGGAGCATACCTCTTTTAAGTTAGGCCAGAGGGCCTATGCTCGAGTTTTCGTTCGTATGCGAATGCCCGCCTGACCGCTCGAAATGTGTTGTTGGTATGCTCTAACATTCTGCCGTCCTCGTACACGAGATTCGTATACGAAAATCTACTCGTGTGGTGGCAGGCAGCCGAATTGGGGATTTCGCATACGAGAAGCTGTAATTCCCGAAGCTATGGAACAAGATTTCAACAATTATATGCATATATCTATTTTTATATTTTTTTTGTTCCCAATAATGTTTAAATAGAAACTCGATACTAATTAAGTTAAGTGTGAAATATGTTAATAAGCTCTTTGCAATAATATATTTATTTTACGAAAAAAAAAATACACGCTCTTAATTACAAAAATAATACTGTATGTATTTATTCTGAATAAACTATTTTAAAGTAAATATACTAACCTTTTTTAGTTAAAGCCACTCGCATTGAATTTTATGAGTCGCAAAATTTTGCTATTGACTGAAACATACAAATTTGTGCCTTCAAAGAACTCAGTAAATTATTAACAGAAATTCACTAAGATACAGGCAGCACATTAAAAAAGAAAAACATTATGTAAAGAGTGGACAGTTGATCGTAGGAAAAGATAACTGTGTGCTAGGTTCCATTAGTGTATCTACATACAGAGTTTTTTTTACATTATTTGTGTATTCATACACGTTTTGTTATTCGTCTGTGAACAGTTGTAACAGTGCAAAATAAAATTTAAACATGCGCTGTTGAATCACATAAAGTTCAACAAGCAACAATTTTATAAAAAATTGGGTAGTACCAGACAGTTTTGTTACTTTCGGATTTCTTTGTTCTATATATACAAACCCGAAGATAAAGTTCTCGTAATATTTTATAATTGTGATGGCTGTTAAACAATTAATGCGGGTGGTTAATTTTATTTGAGTAAAATACTGAGACAAAATTTCTACATGTTAACAGTAGGTACTTGGCCTCTTACATAAAACTCAACAAAATTTGCTCTAAATTTAATTAAACTGTCTCAAATTAATTACATGAAATTATTAACATAACTATATTTTTATAAGTTAAAACCATGTAACTTAAGTCTTTGTTTCTTGAAGACTTCGTTTCGTTAGTCTTACTCTAAAAGTGTTCTTTATTTATCCCACCTAACAGGAAAAGGTAACTCTTTATGTTCAAATAAGTGTTATTTATTTTAAAAATTACATTTTGGTCTTAAGAAAATGTGATATGTATTAATGCCATTTACCGGAGAAGCGCAGATAAATATTTATATGTGCCTACATTTGTGTCATTAGTTGCTTTGTCTATACAAACGGAAGATAAAGACTCGTCTCATTGTGTCTAAAATAGAAAATTACGTAAAATAAATATTTTGTAGATTTATATTTCTAGCATGAAATTATTAATGCTTTTATTGAAATAAAAAAAAATTTTCATCTCTGGCGGGTTTCGAACCCGAATACTTTCTTTACCAAGCAAGCACTCTACCATAGCACTACGAGTACTACATGTAACGTAGCTTTAAAATATGATATTTATTGCCAGTCGTACAAAACGCCATGGCCTTGTACATGTTACGAACGTGCTTTTCAACGGGACGTAAAAGCTTCTCTGCAGTAAAATTTTCACCATTCAGAATACATTACACTGTAGTACCAAGAATGCGGTGTATTGCAGCCACCGACTATTAATTTGTACGAATTATTTTCTCGTAAACTGTACATTCTAGCGACTTGCGACGAGAGGACATTTTTTTTCGTTATTTAGACGTACTTATCAGAAAGACAACACAAAATTTTCACAGAACCCAACGGTAAAAAAAGTTCTGGTTAATGTGAGAGTAGCCACCCCTGTTATTTACATGAAGGTGAGGGTTTTAACGAGCGGTTTCATCGTAGTTTTGAATTTCTGAACTATACGAAACAATGTACTGAAAATTGTAATTGAACTTAAAAGTCGTTTCCGATATTTTCTGGAAGAAATCTTTTAAAAGTGTATTTTAAAATGTTCATATCTCCCTTAAAAATAGCACTATACGAAAATGACTTGGCGTGACTATACCTCAATTTTTATGAGGAATCACCACCCAACATTTGTAACATAAGTTAAGAAATATCCTGTATGTATGTATGTATGTATGTATGTATGTATGTATGTATGTATGTATGTATGTATGTATGTATGTATGTATGTATGTATGTATGTATGTATGTATGTATGTATGTATGTATGTATGTATGTATTTAATCTGCTGCCGAAGTAAATCTATGTTTTAACGCTGTTCATAGTAAATTAAATCAAAATTTATTTGGTATTGGTTTGAAAATACAAAACATTTTTTTTGCTAAAAGATTTAACAAAAATACTTTTTTAAGCTCAGACACCTACGACTGAGACGAATAAAAATAGAAACCACTGATAAATAACGGAAGTCTCATTCTTGTGAAAGATGTATTTTGGCGGAAAAACATTACTTAACTAACATATTTGATTGCCAGCGAATTTTGGCGCAACATATTTTATCGGTTCAGATGTCTGGATGTTAAGTTAGGGAAGGTAAAGTCAATAACATTGTTTTTATTTCTGGAAATAAATGAATGAAGTAAATTTCTGTCTAACATAATAACAGTCAAATCTTATACAGCTAAAATTTTAAGTTGTTGCATTGAAAGTAGTGTCATAATTAATTCGCATAAATGTAAGTAATAAATAAACTAAAAACATCAAGAAAAAAGTAAATTAAAACCATGTGGTCTGGCCACATTAGGTATTACTATTGTGTCATGGTTAAATAAATACATGACATGTTTCCGCTATGTTAAATGTCCTCGTACAATTTTATCAATTATCTGAGTCAATTAACATAGAACAGATAATATCAGACCAATTGTGTGATATTAGTGATGTAGCGTAAATTTTAACAGTATAAGAACGATAGAAGATTAGTTAATGACATTAAAAAAAACATATTTGAAGATTTAAAAAACCTGCCCTAAATTGTATGGTAAGATAGTTGTTAGCTAAAGAATGGCACGTATGCTCAACTCGTGTGTAGAGGCAATAGTAGTGTAATAGGCTCGCTTGATGCGTCGTCCCAATTGTATATTCTGTGTCATGTATACAGCAATGTTTACTTTACGTGGAGAAAAACTTCGAAGGATGGATCATTGTAAATAATAAAGTGGAAAATATAAAATTATTTTTAAACGTTGCAGTAAAGTTAAGGGAGAATATTTAATTTTAAAAACATTATTTTAAAAAAGTAAACTAATTCAAGTACACTGACAACTGTCAGAAAATTATTTAATGTTAAACTGGTAGACAATACAACCGTAAATGCCTGCTCATAGTTACTACCGTTACGGAAATTAAAATATTGGCCTTCATTAAATTGCTTGCAACTTCTGTAAAAGAATGATGTTCTAACATTTGAAGCACAATTATTGAGAAACGTTACGTGATAGTAAAAGAGGTCCTCATGTAGTGACACTATAAGACGCATATTTTTCGTGAAAAAAAAATCGCACGTGGAGCTGGGGCATGGTAACAATAAGCCTAGCGCGTAGGCAACAATGCGTACATGAGTGTTTGCTTTATCCCACCACGCCGCACAGACGATGGTGAACGTTCACTGTGCACATAATGCACCCTAGTTTACATAGCTTACACAACTGTTACCAGTACACTGTTCCTGGCTGAATTTGTCTGCGTGTTTTTAAGGTAAATTGTGAGAAGTGTGCAATTTAAATAAATATCTCATAAGTACATTGTTCTAAGTTGGACCTTTATACAGTTTGTGTAATTATGATACAATTGGAGAGCCGGTAAGGTTTTCAGACATTGCCCGATATTTTCAATACAACTTAACGATACTACCGATCAAAATTACAGACAACGTCGTTACCAATACTGATATTTTCATCAAATGGGAACATTACAAATATTAAAGCCTAAAAAAATTTTCAAATATTTTTTTTAAACCACGCCGCCGATCTCTGGTGTGAGACATTTTACACCAATTGTATCAATAACTTATGGTACAACTGTAACTCTGCTTCTTGATCAGTGATTGGATTTTTTTTAAATTTCTCATCGTCTTGTTGTTTTACCCACAAATAATAGACAAATAGTGTCGCAGTAAACATTGATCTTATGACACCTTCAATGTAAAGCAATGAAATTTTTTGGTCGTCAATTCTTTTCATAAAAAATCATTGCATTATTTACGGTGAAAAAAAATTCTACATTTGAATTCCTTTTCTAGTCATATTATCTGTTTATTGCGGACACACATATGATACTTTACCACGTTCGTTCTCTAACCTATAACTGTCATATTACTACATCAAACTGAAACCTCGCCTACTTAACAAACAAAAGGACAGGTACCACAGAATAACTAAGTAATATGCATCACGCGATAAAGAATGTTTAAAAGCATACATAACTTTTTTTCCGACACTGTGTTGTTAGACGTGAGAATACTAAAATCTAAAAATATTTTTGAGGAAATCTTAAATAAAAATTATTATTCTCGAATACTCTGTGTGTTAAGAATACTAAAATGTTATGTTCGTACTGCAGCTTGCATACCGACAGAAGCAATATTCAGTCCTAATTGCAAATTGTGGCTACTTGTTCCACGATATATAAACAGTCTTCCTAACACGTATAGTTATGGTTTTAAAAATTTACACAGCCAGTTAGACACTTTAGTATAAACTCATTTAAAACTGTAGTTATGATAATAAATCAATTATTGCACAATGTGCTACTTTACTATGATTGAAGATGGCATAAACTTGGATTCTTAGGTTCAAGTACAGGGCGAAATATGAGTCCTACTGTAAACTTGTAGTCAAAAGTGAGTTACCAAATCCATTTACATTACAACACATGTGATACGAGTAACGCGATTTAATGTCAGTAGTGATGAGTCGACAGCTTTCACATACTCACACCTAAATCTTGAATCTGTCACACCTTTAATGCAAATTTCCTGCCTATCAGGTAACACTCAAGATAAAAACATTTCCACTTAAATGTAGTAAAAAACTCGGTACCGGCTTATTGTAGTAAATATTTTTATTTTTTATCTAATATGAATACGCGTTAAATTTTTTAAAGTGACTATACATTGTACAGTTCGACTTCGAACCAACTTATTTTAAAGCCATTTATGTATCATACTGGCAGAGTTTACTATTTATATTAACAAATCGTCCACTTTATTGTAAGTCTTAAAAAAATTACGAGTAAAGGCTACCTAATACATCTCAGTTATTAACACTTAAATTGTACTGCCACACAGATATACAAACATATAGCGTAGAACTGGTCCTTAACTGAACAGTTTAACGTTCAAAATAAAACAGTCTAATAGTTTCACTGCACAATTTACAAAATTTACCTTCTAACCACACACAAATTCATCCAGAAACAAAGTGTAGGTAAAAATTACGTCAGATTTTTAAGGTACGGTACATGATATTTCAGTGAATTTCTAGCGTCGTCTATCTGGCGGGATAAAACAATCACTCATGTGCGCAGTATTACATACGTGCTGGGCTCTGTATATTTGTGGGCGTTTTGAAAGAAAACTATGCGCCCGAGACAATCACTTCAATAACACCTTGTTATTACTCACGTCCCACTTATCAATAATACCACTTTAATTTATAAATATCCAGGAGTAACAATAGAGTAAAACAAATTAATGTAAATCATAAGGGTAGAAGGTATCAACCGACGTCTACTGTTGGTTTGTCGGCCTTATTGTCACTAAGTAATACCTATCCTGAAAAATGAAAATTTACGTTTATCAGTTTTCAGTTAGTGGTGAAATTAATGCATTTGAACATGTTTTTCAAATACCCTTGTTCGACAGTTACGTACAGAGTGGCTTGCATATTCACTTTACTATTTTCCACGAGCAATCAGACCTGGAAGTTTGTTTTAGAAGCCTCGTGTATAGTGTGACGGTACTGGTGAGGGGAAGTGCGCCGAACACACACACGCTTGGTGGTAGGCAGCCCGCAGTGCTCTGAATGACTTGATGGCGCGGTGTGTGAGGCGTGTGTCGGTTGTACCAGATGAAACTTGCCTTCCGAGAACTGCCGCAGCCACGTCAAAGGTGTTTACCCGCCGCCAGCTTGGTTGGTTCGCGGGCTGAGGCGCCACAACTCACAGCTCGCTCGCTCCGTTCACATCCCTCCAGCCAACTTCAAAGTGCCAACCTACCCCATCATCCACCCAACCAACCGTTCACTTCCTGCGCCTACAGTAACCAACTTCTCTTACAAATTTTTCCCTCGCTTTCTGACTCATGCAAAGCTTCTTCATTGGGCTTAGTTCAGCGATAAAGCAAAACACTCGAAACTGCACATACGCACGTGTTCCGAAATCTGCGAGATGTTAGATTGTTTCAACTGCACTCCCCACTTCTCTACAAAACGATTTCACATTTCATGAGGCATGATAATCTATGTAGCGTGGTCTATCGTGATACCTGCTCACTGTATCAGGGATCATGAGGGTTTTTTATGGACGAGGCGATTTACAAACGAACGTCCCAAGTTTGTACTAAATGGCTATATCTCATTCTCTCTTACCTGAGTTCTGATGTAAACAAATGTCATAGATTCATTGCACTATTAGAGCTGCTTCTCTAACAGCTGGTTCCACAGTCCATCGACACGTTGCCTACACGTGTCATAAATGTTACGTGGGCACTGTTGCATATGGGACCTAGCAGCACGTTTCCTGCACGTGCTAGAAATGTTACACATGTTACTTTCCCCACCATCTCGGTTAGTTCGTTTCTGACCAACAGGTACCATTCATGAATAATTGTAATTGTTTTATATTCACATGTAGAAATAATTCAAAATTCTGTGTTTTACATTAGATTTTATGGTATCCCATTCACTCTATTTTAAAAATCTTAAAAACTTGAAAAAAAAAAAACATTTTGCTTTGTACATATGTTCAGAATTCACTTAATTGTAACAAGGATGGTAAGAATGTTATTTTATTAAAGTACAAGAAATAGTGTTTTTCATATCAGTGATTGTGCATCCAAACGCTCAATATCAATACAAACAATAGTAATTTTTTGTAGTCACATTTCGTCGTCGTTATGGTATTAAGTGATGACAGTGTAAAAATTTGCACTTTGCCCAAAGGTGTATGGAAGAATATAAAATGGATCTAGAAGTATTGAAATAAGGCTGTTCATGTTATAACAACGTGCTAGTCATGTGCTATCGAAGTACTGGCAACGTGCAGGAAACGTGCTGGTGGCATTGAGGCAACATGCTAGCGATATTCAGGCAACGTGTATGCAAGATTGCTGTGCTGTTAGTGTTATTGGCTCAATTTGCGCCACGCGCTTTACAGCCGGCAATTGTTTGTACATCGGAATAATTGAAAAATTATAATTCACTAATAATAAATGCAAATTTGCGTATAAATTGTTTACGTGTTATCAATGTACGAAGGCAAACAAAACATTTATAAATAATAATATAATGATCAATTATATCAAATTCCAATAGCCTAATCGCTAGAACTAAAACTATGCTAGCCGACAGGGAATCGGAAATTAAGGTAAAGATGTAATTGAAATTTGGTTCTCTATGCGGGTAAGATTGTCAAGAAACGAGTGGAAAAGAATCTGTACAATTGACATATTGGCTTACTTTGAATCTTTTTGTCTAATTATATGCTGCAATATCACTGTGCACATCCGACAACGTCACATAACCTTACCTTTGATGTATATTTTGGATTCAACATCAGCGACGCAGAAAGAACGAAACGAAAGAAAAAATTATTTTGGTGCCAGTATGTCTGGTAACCTCTTGAATTTTAACTCATCAAGGTGTGAACAGTTGTGCATTATATTAAGTTAATAAACTGGCAATCGCATGTTGGTTGGTATGTTCGTTATGTGTGTGATCGCCAGCCGGCTTGAAGTTTGCTCCGTTTATTGCATGTATGAAGACTCAGCGGTTATTCTGTGGCACGTGTATGAATGCCGAAAATTTTCCTTCTAGCTGTACGAATTTGTTGTAGCGTTGTTTGATACACTGTTAAAAATTTCCGTAAATTCACGTAAATATTTACAGAAAAGTACTACAATTTTAAGGAAGTGGCTTCCGTAATTTAATGTTTACGGAAATTTGTCCGTATTGCCAGTTTACGGACGTTTGACCGTAACTTTCATTAAATACATGGAAATATATTTCTAACTTTAAAGCGTATTTTACTGTGTTTCTTAAAAAAGTGGTATTAATAATCACTATGAATCCTGGAGTTAATGTGCATGCACAATAGTGCTAAACGAATAGAAGACAATACAAGCTAATCACACTTTGCCGCGAAGAGAAGAGCAATACAAACAAGGACTCGTATCGCGCACGGACAAAGGGCCTAACGGTCCAGAAGTGACTGAAGTGTTCCGAGTAGTGACCACGTGGGCGTTTTGCTCCAACTGGGAGGAAAACTGCCATAAGGTGCATTTGAATAGCATTCGTCCACCTACCCCGGGTGCTGCTATTGGCCTACAGGGCCATTAGAGGCGTGTCCTTGGCTGGGATTGGTTGTTGGGGTCTTTCGGTACGAATAGCACCTAAGCCATGAGGTCTGTGATTGGCTGAGAACTTAAGCCCCGCCCTAGGAGGGGCGCGGCCAGGGTAAGTGAAGGGGGAGGGGAAGTGAGGGTATGGACCCTTTTGGTACAAGTTGGATATGTGGATATCTGCCCCCCTCTCCAGCACCTTATGCTTGTACTAGCCTATCTCTACCCTTATATCATACCCCCTCCCTGTCAGAGTCCCATGCTCGTTATGATATACCCCTGGACTGTCTTAAAGCATACCCCTGTAGCCTCTCCTGCCCCCTCCCTTTCCGTATGACATACCCTTCTAGCCTACCCCACTCAATGGCCACACACAGCTTATATTCTCCTCGCTTCATCACAGCTGAAAAAACTGCACCTGTTCTCTCAGTTTCGTACTAGCGGATATGTACCTTTAAAGTTATTTATTTCTATAGAATAAAATCTTTTTCTCACTATGTAATTTATAAAGTTCTCTAAAGTCACTATGTCAAATACAAAAATTTCCACTTATATAGTTGATATCTTACCACTGCATGAAACTCGCTCATAAGTTGTCACTGTGCTACAATGGTTAGAGCTACTGCCTAGTAATTATAAGGTCATGGGTTCGGATCCCAGCATATCTGAATAATTTTTTACGTTACCAAACAGTGCTTCAGAATCTCGAGAAAATATAGTTAATAAGAATACGTCGTATTTCTGGAAACTTCAATGCTAGTAACTTAGAGAAATTTTTTTTTGTGGAAAATGGATTGCCCGTAATTTTACGGAGGGTTCCGTTATCAAGAAAACCTGAGTGTCCGTTACTTTACGAATATTTCTGGATAATATTTTGCCAATACTTTTCCGTAATTTCACGGAAATTTTTTCTAACAGTGTAGTTACTGTTACACTGTTGCCAAAAGGTTTAAAATTAACCTGTAAAATTATAGTGTTGTGGTCCGCTGTGCAGCAATCCTACGTTGATGTTCCTGGAAGAATATATGTATGTTCGGTTTAACAAGAATATCCCACCCCAGACGTATATTCCGCAGCATATCTTCCTGGCAACCTACGTATGCCAGACTATAGCATAAATTCAGCTTTAATGTTTTCATCAGACAATAATGTCGTATAAGTTTCCAATACCCTTTGCCGTGGCTCCATATTTTCGTTCGACGATGACAGGAGCACCTATGTCAAAACTATTTACAGCGAGTGTGTCAGGTTCGTAATTATGTTCAACGTTTTCACTCCAGTCGCATGGCTCGGCCAGATGTCGTTCGTTTGGTCCATGGTGACTTTTATAGCGGCCATCGGCGTCTCCCCGTGTAACTTGGGCCGTTGTAATATATCATCTGATGTCCGTAATGGCGGGAAGTTATTGTCAAGATTCGTCGTTGTGAAGAGGGGCTTCGGTGCCATCCTGTCACAGCGTCAGTCACATGGGATGCCGTGTCCGGCATGTTCATGAATTTATGTCCTTCGTTTAAGGAAATCCACTCTAATATGACAAGATGCCTTCACGCAAATTGTAAATCTTTCATTTGCTGTCGTGGTGCACGACTTATTTATAACTTTCAATATCAATATATTCGCTACTCAATTGTAAATTAATCACACCCCAGTTTTGGTGTGATAGTGGTACGTCGTAAAATGTACAAAGAATTCCTTTGTAATTTTACAATTCCTTGTAAAAGTACAAAGATTTTCCTTGTAAATTCATTAGTTTATGAAGTTACAAAGGTAAACTTTGTAACACTACACTGGAATTCTTTGCCATGCAAAGTAAATTATTTTGCAAACAATGACAAGGCACTTCTTCGTAGTTGTAGGCCTTCATACTTTTGTAAATGTTGAAAAATTTTCCGTGTAAAATTATTAGTTAATAAAGCTAAAAGGATTTTGTTTGCAAAACATCTTAGAAAAAAATGTGTAGCCTACAAAAATCTTAAGTACGCCAGAAATTACCCATGCAAAGACCACAACCTCTGAAAAGTATTTTTCTGGAATAAAGTCAATGTTTATATTAATTGTATGCATTAAAAGAAAGATTTATTACTGAACTGTACATTCAATGTAAACAAATAAATAAAGATTTATCGACACAGATGTAAGCTTAAACGTTCTGTTGTAGTTGGGACATTTCTGCTCAAATATAAGCAACAACGGAATTTTGTTGTCGGTACTGTCTGCGCAGTTGGAGGGGGGAGATTTGAAGATCCCAAAGAACGTGACGACCAGCGGCATCATCTGGCACGATTCCAATATTCGGAAATCTGTGGACCGACCCTGCCGGGAATCCAACTCGGAAAGCCTTGGTGGAAGGCGAGTAGCCACTGCGCCAAACACGATCCCCATGATCTGTAGAAGTACAGGTCAGTTCCGTGTAAGGAGTAATGAATATATTTTATACAGACTGTATTGTTACTTGTACAGAACAGATTTTTGTAGATGATAACCCAACTCGACTGTGGTTTTTATTTTAACGTAAGTGGGGTAAATAAAACAATAGTTCGTTCATGCGAAATTAGCTTAAAAAATATTTTTCGTTAGAGTATTTCGTGACGCCATGTAATTTTCAACCGTTACCTTAAACTGACGGGCCAACCAACTTGTAAGCCCATAATCACTACTGCAGATGTACTTCCGTTAAATAAATTCCATGGATTATTTTTACTGGAACAGAAATATGTGCGAAGCATTATAGGGGAAGAGTTTTGACGTTGCTTTAAAAATGCACGAAGACAAATATGACAGGTTTCTCCCTGTGGAAGCAGCAGGAAGGGGGTCGTCGAGTTGAGAGCTGAACGGAGAAGGAGCCCAGCTTATCCCAGGGAGATGATACGTCTCATGTCAGGCAGCATCAGCTCTACCAGTATGGTCGCTGACCCATATGTAAGATGTGGTGTGTGGTGGGTGGTCTTACCCCTGTATGAGGTCTGGCACCGGCGTCTCCCTGCACACTCCCTGCTTCTGATCCCACCACCCTTTACACTAATATCCGGCTGGCGACGACGTCTACTCGGCGCTAAGGGGCTCCGAAAGCCTTTCCAGGAGATTGCCGTGTTCCCCCGCCCCTCTTCCATCGTCACCACAAAGAACCACGCAGAACCTCGCAGCACATCCTGCCAGGACTCTTTCCTGCAGATAACAATCCCAACAATGCCGTACATAACGTCACCCGCATGAGAGCTCAGAGGTCATTGTTTACGTCTCCGGGGACTTCCTTAGTGACTTCCCCCCCCCCTGGTTTTATATGTTGATTTTAAGACATTGTGTAGCGATCATTGACTATGGACCGACGACATTATGTCTTTAAACCCATTTACGAAGGGGATTTACATAATTCAGCTCTGTATAAACACCTGTTACATTGAAGAGTAGGATGTGCTTATCCTAGGTTAAGGTCACTTTACTCTCATGTATGTCTGACAGCTTTACCCAGTGTTTAGAGTTCTTGACTTCTCTGCCAAAGTCCCGAGCTAGATTCCTGGCCGGAGAGGTCAATAAGTACAGTTGCCTCTCCGGATGCAGGACTGGGTGTTGTGTTGTCTTCTCATACACATACTGTGGAAGACAGTAGCGATCCAGCGCAGTATCACCTTACCTAGTCGATCTCGCAAGACGTTGTGGTTTCCATCACCCGGCAACTCTGTGGTTCTATACCTGCCTTCTGCAGAACACCCATCATTATTATCACATTAATATGCAAATAACTTCCTGGAATATGCACGATACACGTTGACTTATTAAAATGTATGATTTTTAAGGTGAATCACAAACTTAATAAAACATAAAATCACAAGTAAACAGCCAGTTAACTTACATTATCCCTGCTGTTGTAATATTAATTCATAGTGTCTTAAGCTTTCCTTCAATTTCAATTTTTGTTTAAATATATGCTACGAACGTTCATTAGTCAGTTGATACAAATACTGCCCGAAAAGTTTCGGAAATAGTTAATTTCCCTCTATCTTCTTTCAAGAGAAACAGAAATTTAATTAGTTCCAGTATAACTGTACCAACATCATAAAGTCATCAAATAATCACACAAAATTTACCAAATAATAACAAAATACCTCCACACGTAAAAAAACAATTTAAATTTGCAAATTAAACATTTCCATTACATTTAAATACTATGGTGATGCTGGTATACTGAAACCTAAAATTTATTATTAAATGCGGTAGGCTTTTAAATATATGCACTTTTGGGGCACAAACGTGCAGATGCGGTAAGAACTAGACAACAAGCTCACCACGCCCTACTCCAGCCTCTAGGCTCATATGCCACTTAACAAGCGTGCAGTCTTCTCGCCGACAACGCGCCTTTATGAGAACTTCGTTTGTGACCCTGTATTCCATGAAAAAATTTTCATACCTAAAAAAAAACAGAAAAACTCCCATTTTCGCCATTTTCAGTCATTCGAATATACTCTTAAAAGGGTACTATTGAACTTCAAATAGGTATACACACATGTGACGTTCTTTAAATGCTATTTTTAAGCAAACTTCTCTCCGGTGCGATGAGCATATTTCTAATAATCAGGTAACAGCAGCATTTCTGCACCTTGGCGATCTAGACAGACAAACACCTTGATTATAAAATACTAATAATAAATTATAAAGTCTTTAGTCATACCACAGTAGATAGAGGTAAATCGCCATTAATGAACGTTTTAGAAAACTTTCAAACAAATAAAATGTTCCACTTATTTTATGTATTTATTTATTTTTTGAACTCTGTTCTGTCCACTGCAATCCCACGCCCCAACCCACCCTTCTTCCCCATTACATATTTTTTAAAAACCTTTGCGAATGGTAATCGGATAATTGGTATAGAAATACATACGTTACAAACAGATATTAAGTGTGTGTATATATATTTATATACACACACACATACATATATATATATGTATGTATGTATGCGCTCATACATCTGAGTCACAGGTTACCGACAAAATTCTCTCAGCATGCCTACTCCAAATAATCAATAACAATTGGAAACTAAAGTTGGAGAGTACCAGGCAGGCTACCGCCCTAGTCGTTCCTGTGCAAAAGAAATCTTTACCCTGAAAACAGCTCTGAAGATAAAATAAATCAGGAACACTTCAATGATTTGCGCCTTCATAGATTTCAAGAAGGCATACGACTCTGTCAACCGAAATTCTCTGTTCAACATCACAGAATGTTTAAAATCTTATAAGAACAAGGACTTGACCCAGAAATATTAAGACAGACCAACCAGATGCTAACTGACACAAAATCTGAAGTGAAATTTATGTGCTAAATTTCTGAATCCTTCTTGATAAAACTGGGGTATGGCAATATGAGGGACTATCATCATTACTTTTCAACCTAGTCTTAGACAAAGTAATGAGAGAACAGGAAAGAGAGCTGAAAACCCAAGAGTAATGGAAACCAACACGACTGGGAAGGTCGAAAGACAACAAAGAAATTTCATGCTTAGTATTCGCAGATGACCTGGCCATATTCGCAGAAAACTAAACAACAGCAATTAAGGGAATAAAAGTCATCAAAGAATGCGCAGAAAAAAGTTAGCCTGCGCGTTTATTTCCAAAAGGCTGAATTATTGTGTTTAATTGGACATCCAAGAACTCGACTTAAAATACGGCAAAATAAACAAAGATACACTTAAGATATATAGGCAAAATCCTCGAACACACAGGGGGAGAGAAAAAATGGCAGCGAAGACTCGACTACAGAAAATGATGAGAGCATACACGACGTCTACAAGATATGCATGTCCATTCACACAAATCTCAAACACTACAGCACAGTGATCAAACCTGAAGCACTGTACGCAAGCGAGACTCTAACACTCTGTTCGAAATGTGACATAGAAAACATATTTATAGAATAACGCAAAACCATGGGAAAAAATTATCGGTCCGAAACTAACAGAAGAGAGTTACAGATTACAGTCTCGAAAACCAACACAGGAAATGTCCAATCTAGCAGCGGACATAAAAAATAAGGATAACATTTTGTGGCCACGTCAGCAAACTACCACCAACAAGACTTACAAACAAATTTCTGACATACATACAATCAGTCAAATCACAACACAATGGAACACACAAGTCAAAACTGACGTAGGAAAGGCGCAAATTAATACAACAGAAATTGAAGATAAAATCGCGTACAGAAACAAGATTCATAGATGGAAGGTGATGTCAGACAACAAAGTTACAAAAAAACCTTGGAAAACATGAACAGAAGAAAGAATGAGATTCCATGGAGATAAAATGTAAGCTACTTGGAAGATCAGAAAACACGCGAAAATTAACGTGAGTGCTTTGCGTGATTCTCAATTGTCTAGTGGCACATAATGGCGGCACATAATAGTAATACAGCGTATATATATATATATATATATATATATATATATATATATGTGTGTGTGTGTGTGTGTATGTGTGTGTGTGTGTGTGTGTGTGTGCATAGTGCGAAAAATTATAAGTGTAGATATTTGTCCCTATTAAATTCTACTAATTGTTTAATGAAAATTTCTACAATGCAGATGCATGTCACTTGCGGCCATAATATACAGAACGCCGTATTCACAGTTTCATGTGAAACTGTCATAAGTGACATGCGGCAGTATTGCATAAAATTAGCGTTTTGTAGTAATGCTAACATTTATGACCTACAGCGCGATGAAGCTCTTTAAAGTAATATTTATGAGTGAATGACACAACTTACCTTAAAGTTAGGCTATAAGTTCTTTATAAACATAAATTATAAATGATTGTAAGGAAGCGTGACACAACAACACATTCCATGGGATATTTCATGTGTTAAGTTGGCAGTATAACTATTTCCATTTTTTGTATTCTATTTTGTAAACACAGTAATCATCTTACAATAGATCATACAATTAGGAAATCAAGACACACATTAATTCTATTCCAGGAACCTATAGTCTCATTACCTCGGAAAGCAAACATCACGGGAATTTATAAGTGGTGGGAAAACATTAGCTGACCTATACAGAGATTATTTGAAAGTGTGTCAGGAACAACGACGATATAACTAAAGAAGACCGGTAACACAAGCCTTTCTAGTGGTTCACAAAAACATCTGGCGACAGTGCTGCCTCTATGAATTCACAGCAGAATCTCTAGTCGCCATTTTGCATCGAAACGTGAACTACTATACCTCGATCATATCGAATGCGTAAGTATATCGAAATTACTTAATGTGTCGATTTATTTCTCACTACGATTTATCTAACCTAACGTACTGCGATTCAATCAAACACAGTGAATGTAAAGTTTACCCTCAAATTGGAATGGAAGTAAAGCAGATCCCGAACAGTTAATTTTACTTCGTTTTCAAAGAAAAATATGCCGACTGAGAACAAACAGGTGTTGGCAAATGTTCGGTAATCATAACTCTGAAATGCCTGTTATTACTACACGATGAAACGAAACGAAGCGTCTAGACCAGTAGACTACACGTTATTCGGCATATTTTGGAATATTCATACAACACATATCATACCGAAAGTTAAATCCACGTTGCAAAAAATAATAACTTTACATGTACTCTACGCGTTTCAACCGCCGTATTCCAAATTAAAACAAAGGCATGGAATGCAAGGTCAACAAAAAAACTAGTCAAAGTTTGAAAATTATTATAATAGCAGTATTCCCGAAATATTATGTCATAGAAAATAAACAAAACATTTACTATCACGGAATTACTATATTCAAAAGTGATTTTTTTAAACAATATATTTGTACAAGCTTTCATTTGATGAAGTTGCTACAACACTTGCGCTCGTAAAAATTCACAACAGAAACTCAAGCAAAGCTATCGATATCTCCTGGTCATTTTACAACTACAATGCGAACATCTATATTGCTATTCAAGTTGCAAGGGGGTGGTCAGGAACACGGAAGTTGCCATGGGACGTATGTTGCTTACCGAAATTTTTCCTCGACAGGCCTCAATATAACTTTCTTTGTTCTTAAGAAAGATTAGTGTGCTTTCTGTAAGAAAGTGACAAATGCAGAAAATGAGGAACTATTGGCAAATGAAAAGATTGTTACGTATGACTTGAGGGTGCTGGCAGAAAAGGTCGTAATGAGAGCTCCTCGTGCCTGTTACAATTTATTTCGAAACTAATAAAGTATGATAAAGATGATGTTGGTTTTTAATCAGACAATAATTGTGCCGGTCAAAACAAAAATTAATTTATTGCTACTTATTATAAATATGTTGTGTCCATAAATTATATTTTAAGCATTACACACAAGTTTCTAATGACTAGTCCACACATAATGAAGAAGACCACTTACATTCTCTGATACAAAAACAGAAGAAGATTGTACTTAAAAGTGGTACTATTTCTTTACCACCACACCAAATGGCCGAAAAGAGAGGCAATCCATTGAGAGTAACGGAGATGGATAGACAAAATGTAATGGATTTCTAAACACTCAATACTCTACGGAACAAAGTTTCAATGAATACTAACAAAGGAAAAGTTTCGGGGCAAAATATAAGAACAAATACATATACAAAAAGAAAAGCCTTTCCAATTTTCCTACAAGACAAGTTTTGAAGAATCATTTTAAGTGTCTCCTCACTCGAAAAGTGACAAGAGGCAGACCTTCTATACCACAACTGAGCCATGTATACACCTTTCCACCAGGCATATTGATGCAAAAAAGGATCTGTTATCGCTTTGTGAAAATGTAGTTATAAAATGCCATCATCGGTAATTTTACAGCAGTTAAGCCGTAGTATAATGAAATGAGAAGTGCAATGAGGATCCATGTTATTCGGAATAGAACAATTTGTTTAATTTTTTTTAAATATTCTTCTATGCTGTCAGTACAAACTAGGATGTTTGTCATCTGCACTTGTACTCTTGAAATAATGACTTATTTAATTTACAACAAGATAAATAATGACAAATCATGCCACATATCACTCTCTTTGTAAAGTAATGGTAACATTAAACCTGTTTAAGTAAGTAGGTGTCAAAGTTTAAATATTAAGCCCAAAAATATTATTTTATTAATATTAATAATACAAACTATAACTGATGGTAAAAAGTCACGGAGTAAAATATTTGTTTAAATATCGAAAATGATAATGTTCAATTATTAAATTTGAACATTGGTACATAAAATTCCCATATACATAGGTGTATCTGTATATAATTTACAGCCACGTGCATCGAAATATAGATAGTTTAAATAAGATTTCTGTTTTGCAGTACGCCCGTTAGCGATTTTAAAAATTAACAATAAGACCAAAGTATATATTTTTTAACTACCCATAGAAGCAGTACTGTATTTTATATGGAAATAAAAAGAATATGTACAAATATTGTGTTATGCTTTTTATAGCCATTTTAAACTTCAACTTCGATTTCCCACAGTGTATGTTACAGCACATGTGACCCTTTTGTATTCAATTTGTAATGTCCAATCTTCCTTTTGTTGTATAATTAGTATTATTAAATAGTTATTTATTACTTGTCTGCTACCATATTTATAATATATTAACTTATATAATCTTAAAAAGCGTGCTGGAAGGAAAGACGGGCACAAAAATATCATTAACGCTGTTGCCTATGACTGCTCATGTAGAGCTAACCTTACAGAATAAATAAACAAATAAATTCCCAGAGGAATATAAGTTAAATAAAACTATTATATGAGACAGATTGAAAGTAACGATTTACCATATGCAATATTGTACAGTTCAAATATAGAAGAAACATTAAATTACAAATGCGTGTTGTATCATTTATGATTTGATATTGCAAACAAGTCCGTGCATACCCTTTTAAATGTTATCTTTCCTAGGGTACCCTTATATAGGTGATTTGGAATAAAGTGAGCACTCAAAAAAGACCCGATTAATTTCTATTTTCTGCCAGTTTATATTTTTCCGGTGCATGTAAATGTAGCATTGCCACGTGCTTTTATTTACATAGTCTTGTACAATGTTTACATTTACGTTAAAGTGCTCCGATAAATTTTGGCTACAATATGTACTCATTAAATGCACGGGGGCTGAATACATGCTATACTCAGTAGTAATCTTAGTTATAAATACCTGCGAGTTAACGTCTTATAACACTGGTTTCTCTGCGTCTACTCTAACGGCGCTATTAATTACCATTACGAATCTCGTAAATCCATGCACAGTATATTCGAACTTTTAAATTAAAACCGTCATTAAAAAAACACACGACACACGCAACTCAAGAATTAAAATTCCGTTCAACATACTGCAGTGAACGACGACGTTGAAAGTGTTTATCAGAAACCCATATTCATTACACAACGGAAAAACAAACTGAATGACGCAATGCGGCGAAAACCTAACTCTGATGCCATCTGTCGATGAAATTTTAAACTATCTCTGCGGCGCAAAGCAATAGTGGCGTGTGCCAACGATAATCGACTCGGTTGCGTCGCTTTGTACTGCCGCTGATTAAATAGAACTATACAGTCAGTAGGTATGTCAGTAAGAACTTAAATAAATATTTTAAAGTATATTAAATACAGAGAGGTCGTTTGCAATTCATGTTGTTTCACTAATGCTGTATTCAAATAAGAAAATACACGGGACTACATGCAGTTATTCGCTACCAACCATACAAACAAAAATGTAACTGTTGTTAATGTTGGCTTATATGCAGTAACGGCTAGTGATTTTATTCAAAGGTTAAATCTTTAGTGCTCACTTTATTCCGAATGGCCTATACAAACAAAATTCTATTAACTTGAGAATATTATATCGATATATAAAGAATTTAATAAATCGTGTTAATTTATAAAGTCAAAAGTATAAAAGGTATAAAAGTCCTGGATGACCAAACGTTTTGCATAACGTAATTAATGTTTATGCGGCTACGTAGCACTTAGCTGAGACGTAGAACGAAGTGACAAGTAGACGTCCAAAGAAAGGACATGTTGAATGTGTACAGCATTACTGCAAGTTGAAGTATAATTGCAGTCGTATTGAATCAATCGAAGTAATCGAAGTAATTTAATTACTCTTGAACTTGAAGTATTTTTGAATTCTTTGAATCAGGCGAACTTGAAAGTTAAAACCTCCAATGTAACAAATAAAAGTGAAGTGTAGAATATAAAATTAGTTCTTAACAAAACAAAACGGGGCCTAACAAGCACGACGCAGTAAGGTGGCTTACCAAACGGAGGGTAGACTTGATGGCTTGCATTTTAAAGTGCACAAAAATTAAGTATAATCACAATTGCCTAAAAACTCACACATTAAACACAAAAATTAACTATACTACATGAGGTGGAAAACAAGTAACAAAACATCATGGGCACTTAGTCTCGAAGACTAATACCTCCCTATAAGCAGGAGCAATGGCAAGAAGCGTCATGCTTGTTGAGTAGTGGCTTACACTGCTCTAAAAGACACGGTACGGTCAGCGTTGGTGACGCTCATTATTTAGAAAGCGCCCGAAAGCATTCTGTTCCAGCAGTCAAGCTGAAATTCAGCCGTGCACGAATTGCGCTAACGTAAGGACGCGAATGAAAGGCACTGTCTCTCTTCCCCACTGTGAGAACAGTGCGTGGGAGCACGTATGGTAGTATTACAAGCTGCTAGTGGTGTGGCGAGCTGGCCCGGGAAGCCAGCCTGTGGTCGCATTAGCTGGACTGGGAGACGTGAATATAATAAACTGTAGTACAACTAGCGGAGTAATACTGCGTGAAAATTAACAATCATAATACCCTTGAATAATTAATAAATGTTATATCAAATTAATAAATCACTCTCATATTAAGAATAGTAGTTCATGTGCCACAAAATACAAATAGTATACAACTAACAAATGACACAGTTTGTATATATACTAGCTGGCCCTGCGAACTCTGTTCCGCTTTAGAGGCAATTAGTAAACAGATTTTGGGTTAAGCATTTTAGTGAGTCTTTATTTTTCATGTATTTTGGTGCATAGGTTGCACTCTTCATTTGTTTTGTTATCAGGCGCAAGAAAAAACAACGCAGATGGTCTTCCTACCCGTGAACATGCTTTGCCGGGAAAGATTCAATCGTCTTGGTCGCGGCATTGTCAATGATGATAACTTACTTATCCACAGACAAAATTATGTTTAGCTGTCATTTGCGTTTTGTTATTCCATGTCATATGCGTTTTTGTTACACCACATTTTTACGTCACACGGGAACGCGGTCGAACGGGATAAAAAGTATCCTATGTCCTTCTCCTGGTTCTAAGCTACCTCCATACCAATTTTCAGCCAAATCAGTTAAGCCGTTCTTGAGTTATAAATAGTGTAACTAACACGACTTTCTTACAGGGGCGTCATTTCAGGTTTTGCCAGGGGGGGGGGGGCAAGATTTTGTTTTATGACGACAGTGACCTTGTTGCATCTTTTTTATTAATTAAGCATGTATAAATTAGATACTTTAATAATAAAACTTCAGATTTACGTCCTTAAGTTAGCATTATTTACATTTAAAAATACAAAAAAGATATTTATACACAAAAATTCCAAATCCAGGGGGGGCGTTCGCCCCCCCTCCTTTAGCCCCAAATGACGCCCCTGCTTTCTTATATATATATATGTGTGTGTGTGTGTGTGTGTGTTAGACACATATACATATATATGTACATATGTAAGAAAGTATTTTGGAACAATGAGCTCACATGCTCTAGAACAAAGAGTGGAGGAGCAGGAACATGGCGGGTGGCAGGAAGTTGACGCAAGCAGGATGTACAGCACACGACACTTCGTAATAAGGGCTCGGTTAGTGATGTTTCTGCAGGTCCATAACAACAGGCGATGTGAGTGGCGATCGACAAGCCCAAGTGATAAGTTAATGAAGAGTAATTAATGTGGTGCATACTTGCCGTGCTAAGCTAAGAGGGCGCAGCACAGCTGACTGACAGTTATGAGGGCGGATGTGCGACTAATTAGGAAATACTCTGCAGTCTCTGTAGAGTCGCTCCAATGCGGCGCTGTTTGGCCGTGTGCTCGTGATGGGCGGGAAGATGCACAATTGAATCTGCGCGATTAATTAAGCAGTCGACGCGTCAATTGCGCTCGTCCGTGCCCATTGATGCCAGCCGCGAGATATGAGTGCGGTCGCGTGATTAATGAACCACTGACGACCGTTATCTCACCCAACTCTGGCACCACGTGGTGGTTCCAGCAGATATTCTCAACAATTAAGTAGATGTAATGCACTATACTCTCGCGGTCACGATAACCTAGGACATTTATCTGATTGTTTATTTGTCGTTAAGATTACAAAAGGTAATTACTAATAACAAACGAATATCGAAAAATAAATTAATACTGTAATTTCACGAATTATTAACAGATTTGCAGTTTGGAGAACCCGGGTTCGATCACAGGCTCCGGCCATCCTGAATTATGTTTCCCATGATTTCCCAAAATTGCTTCAGGCGAATGCTGGGATGGTTCCTTGAAATAAGGCCATAACCGACTCCTCTCCCAGCTCCTGTCGTTGTACCAAGCTGTCTCTCATCGTCTCTAAAGACCTCGCTGTCGACGAGACGCAAAACTTTGCCTTGACTTATTGAAATTGTCCAGTGTTGCAACACTGGCCACACTTTACGGGGAATACGCGTTTGCTTCATAATGTACGGTCCTCATGATTTCGATTTTCCACTGATTTACGAAATTATGTGAAGTTAATGTTCCGAGGGTTTTGTGATATAAATCAAAGTAGCTTCCCTCCATAGACTCAATTTTTCGAACAACTGGTTCTGTTTCTGAAGACTTTGCGAACGAAGCGTTCGTTCATTCTATATCACTGAAAAAAAGAGTATAGTTGCAGGTGCCATACTTGTGTTAAAATAGGGACAACAAAACAGTTTGGTTGTTGGTACTACTCTGGGCAGTTCCTTCAACAATTTGTTCTGTAGAAGAAACAAAGAGCCTTGTTACTTTTACAAACCAGATGGTAACTTCTACAAAACAGATTTTTAAAGGAACTGTCCAGAGTAGTACCAACAACCAAATTGTTTTGTTGTCCCTATTTTAACACAAGTATGGTACTTGCTACTATACTTTTTTTCAGTGTACAACTTTTCGCAAATGTATTTTAGCAAGTAATTACTAAATTAATTTAATAATATAGATAAAGCATTATAAAAGTACACTTGGTAATCACCAAAATTCGATTATTGGTCCTCTGTACAGTTGCATATATCACAAACCAAAAATAAATTAATTTACGCAGAGGGTGAAGTACATAGTATAGTTTATAGCTGATCTGCAGAAACATTGCATTCCTGTACACGAAGAATCATACTCCATAAACTCCCTACAAGGAACTTGCAAACATTTCTTCTTCATTTTGCTTTTAAACCGTGAGTGGCTGGCCATACATGTATTTTTTACAAGAGAATTCAATAAAAAACAGCTATGGCCGATTGCTATTCCTGTTGTCTTTTTAAGTTGTGCGCCACGGTCTATAATCGTTTACGCTAAGCGTGTCGTTAAAGGCTCAGAAATATTTCTACATTGAGGTGCTTCTATTGTTCCATTAACGACATGATGTATCGTACGGGCACATCACGATATTGTCATTGTCTTCTCAGTACAGCCACATAACAGAATAAATAGTGTTAAGAAATAAAATTTGTGTGCTAATGTGTTTAATTTTCGAAGAAAATATCTACGAAAAAAAAAAACAGATTGACAGTAAATATAGGCCATGATAAAATAATTTACTGGCATCAATATAACTTTTACTAAGCTGTTGCTTGCTATAGCTTCAGCGAATTTATATCAATGATTATGAAAAAAAAATTGTTTTGATACAACCTTCCAAAGGTTAACAGTGGAGTAGATGTTCAAAGCCGTAAATATGAGCTTGTATGAAATTTAATGTATCTGAGAAAGGCAGCCTACTTAATTAAAAACCTGTTACTTGTGTTCACCACTACCATAACAGAGAAACATAACATTCTAAATAAATAAAAGTATTAACTTATAAACTGTACTTCTTATATGTCCTTATGTATTTAATCGTATGTTTTGTGTAGCTGAGTGATAGAGTACGTACATTTGGAAACACGGGGTTTCATAAATACTTTTTATGTCAAGCCTTTCAATTTACTCGAATTATGTTTACAAACTTATAATATGTATGTTTATGCTTCACAGCGTAATATGTTATAATATATTAATAGGGTTTTATCCAATGATTTTAGCAAAGTAAAATAATTTTGTATCATTTAGTTAATACTATCGACAGTACCAGTGAGCATAAGCAAGTTTTTCTGTTTTCTACGTACTTAAATCGTGCACACATAAAATGTACTCGAATAACTTTTAAATCTCTTCGTCACGCTATAGTGGATGCGCAAAGATTGGGAAGTACACTTAAATTCAACCATAAATTATGGTCTTCTAGTGTTGCAATGTGCGTTAAAAAAAGTAACAACTGGCGCAGTTTATGAAGTAGTCATTTATTCGACCTACTCTCTTGGCACATAACAGCAATTAGAAGCACAGAAATACACCCTTGTCAGTTTGACGGCGACAGTACGCCTACGTAGCAACAAATCGCTGCATGTGACGTCGATCAACTCGTCAAGTGGGCCTAGCTAACAGTTGAGAAGGCAGTGGTGTTGTATTGCCTCACACTTCTCCTAGACGTTTTAAATAGGTTCGACTCCCGGTCGGAGTCACTCCCAGAACCTCACATGTAGGTATCGAGTGTGATGATAACAAGGGTGGAAGGAATATCACGGAGAACTGCAGTTTTCTTTGTCTTTTCTTCTCAGCCGAGCTTCGTAATTACCTCAGTCACCCTCATTCGTTATCGCGCTACTTAGACATATTACACAGGCATACTGCTGCTGTCAAACTAGCAACGTTGCGCTTCTGTACTTCTAACTGATACTACATGTATGCGTGCTAATAGAGCGGGTCAACTAAATGACAGAGTTTTCACTAACTGCGTAAGTTGTTGCTATATAAACGCATACAGCGAAATTCATAAACCACAATTTGTGGGTCAATTTACTGGTTACTCCCAGCTTCTGCGCATCCCCTACAACGTCACACAGACATTTAAACGTTTTACAGACCGTCGTTCATATTTATGTTTTTTTATGTATTTCTTTTGTTAAAGCAGTTTGTTGTGTCATTTTACTAAACGCACAGTTATTTTCATGCACATTACTGTTGCATCGATTTGTAGCAACATGTGACCAATTCTTGCCTTTGCAGGAATAATATTATTATTGTTTGCCTTGCAGTACCGTAAATTTCATAGGTACGAATATATAACAATAAGTATATTTTTAGGAGAATTAAATGTGCAATGTTCATTGAAGAAATGCAAGGTAATATTACTTTCAAGAAAACTGTGTAGCGAGGAACAGACAAATTAAATTTATTGGTATACCCATTCACATGGAACTGCACACGCCAACACTTTGCCCCACAAGGTATTGTTTACATGAGAAACTGATATATCTACTAGCAAAATTATTTGTTTTCTATGATTGTATGTGGAACTTTGTGTATTTTATTGTAACCTAACATTTAGGCACGTATTTCATATTTTTACTGTACAGAATTTTAGTATTCATAACTACGCACAAATTTGCTATGAACTGCTTGCTAACAGTTTAATTGTTTGCACTTATTTAACTATGCAATTAATGTCTGTCTTGAAATTATTGTTTTTCAATTATTTTACTAAAAATTCATTATCAGAACGTTTTGTACACGTCTTCAATATTTTGCACTGTTTCGACTGCATTTTCTTCTTTCGACAGCTCTACAGCTGTCGTTACGAAAAGAGAAGTTGAAACGAAAAATTTGCATCAAATGTAACATCACGCACAAACATAAAATTAAAATACTGCGGATGCGAAACGATAATCGATCAGAAGCGACATAGAAGTAACGAAAATATTAAAACAGAAATAAATAAATACCTAACTACTTTTTCTTCCCAGGGAAAGCCAATTTTTAAGTTAGAACCGGTCACTGTTTAAATGCATAGTCTGGGCTTATTATTAATTTTTATGTGAGATTTTAAGCAGCAGCATGGTTTTTATGTAGACAAGACAACTGTTTAAAAACAGTTTTATGGTGCCAAATAAACACGTTTCTCATAGACGGGTTGTGTTTTAAAAGAAACATAATAAGACATTAAAAACACCTTGGCAGCTGTGCGGAAAAAATACGCATTACAAACTACAATACCATCAATGTACCATAGTCTGGGACTTGCCTTAAGAATTGTATTAAATAAATCCCTAAATATGAGCCATTTGAGGCTACGTGAAGTCCTCTCTACCAGCGGCACGTAAAATATGATTCTAATAATAAAGTATGACCTTCACAATATGGTAAGACCTTATTTATTTCCAAATTTTATAGAGGAATGTTAAGTGCGGAACATTTTCAGAAAGGTGGCATTTGCAACAATGTATTTGTGTTTCTTTACGTCATCATCTTGGACACACAATATATCCATCGACACAGCACCCATATTTAAGTAGTTCTAAGTAGGGAATACCATTATCTTAAAAAAATTGCGCTTAAGACCTACTTACCTGCCGGTTACCAATAGCTGCGTACCGTCGAGCGATACCGTATACTTCCTGCGCAGAGTATGTGTTATCGACCCAGAGAGGCGTGCTGTTACTGCGACATAGCCTGGAGGTAGTGGTATAGGGCCATCAGGAGCTAAGACGACGGGAGAAGAGACACACCCCTGGCAGGCCTCCAAATCGGCGAGGGAGGTAAGGACTGTGGTAGGTTCTCGTGAGAGCAGTGCAGAGAAGAGAGTCCTGCTGCCAAGGACTGACGACATACTGTGTGAAGACCAGGTGCCCCAGTTGGAGGTGGGTAGCAACGCAACTTGACCCGTCTGCTACTTGACTCCTTCATATTTATCAGTCATCAAGTCCTACGAGGACTAACTACGTACTGCAGACGCGCATTAAAATGTTATTTTTATCCTAACTTTACCACAATCTTTGCGTAAGGGCTTTTAATGTTTACAAAATCACTTTCAAGTATCATTAAATTTTTGTAGGCTAAGGGAAATGACAATCCAATGTAAGAGCAACAGTGTGTATGATTTACAGGTTGTTCAAAGGAAAAGGCATAATAATCACGCCACGTAAATCCCGAGCTAATTTGAAGGTGAGCGGCACAACATTGCAGGACTACATTTTACTTGCGCAATGAGGTAACACTGCTTGGCGAATTCTCCTCTTGCGCTACACGTCAAGGGATTATTTTGTTATGTTTTTTCAAGTAAACATAGAAATATATTTGGACTGCTCGGGATTTTGACCTGCATCCGTAATACGGAGGCCAGAACAGTAGTAGCAAGTTAAGTGAGATATCTGTGAAGTGTAAGAGGGAACTGACTACTGTGCTATGTTGCCACATCGTGCGCGTAAAATATCATTTTTTCATTAGCATCTTCGTTTCCAATTTAGCCAAGTATTGCGCAGTGACCTTATTATACTGTTGTTTCTGGACACCCACTAAATGTATGTTTGTATCTATCTATGTATCTATACATGTACGTACATATGTATGTATCTGCATATGTATGTATATCTAAAGAATGGGGCTGAATTCGACCGATAAACTTCGGGTGGTGATTCCTTATCATAAATTAAGTTTAAAATATACAGGACACTTTGTACCTAAAACTAATATTACGGGTGGTATGAGCCCTAAATCATGGAAAATTTAAAGTGTATTTTTGTAAAATAATGGAAATGAAGTGGCATATAACAATGACAAGTTCAGCATTGTTTTTACACCGGTACCTTGAAATACACGTTAGAACCAATACATACTTTGTACTCTAATACAAAATACTAGGGTGGCTACCCGTATTATTACATGCCACTTTTCTACCATCAGGAATTACGAAATTTTAATGCGGTTTTATACTAGAGAAGCACGTCAGAATTAAAAAAGGCGGTCTTGTAAATTAGTCCAGTCGTTAAGGGTTTCAACTATGCATTTTTTTGATTAAAATGTGAGCGTTTAAACATACCTCAACGGGACCATCCTGAACAATTCTGGAAGTAGAGAAATCGATTTCGACCGTGCAGGTTCAAGATGGCGATCAATAAAGTATGGCGACGACGTCACTTCTAATTATTGGATCTTCGTTTTCTTTTTTTTTTTAATTAAGGTTTACAATTTGTTATTCATCATGTTTTATTATGTCTTCCCCATATTTTGTATACTTTTTCAGATATACTAAAACATATTGATAAAATTATTGTAATAATTCAGCTCAAGATGAAATAGTGTGAGTACCGTCGATCTTACAAGAAAATTGTTCAAACAAAACTTTTAGATAATTAAATGTACTGAGTTTTTTATGCTTTAAATTTTTTTACTATAAATAGAAGCAAATATATGACGTTTTAAATGTAGCTGGTATGGATGACTTCACGCTTAAAGTAATGTTCTAACTGGAGTTATTGCTTACTGTGTATTAAACTTAACAAACTGATGAAATATTTCGTTCCTAGTATGTCTAGGATGTCTTTGAATATTATGAATAGCATATCTTCATCACAACTGGTTTCACGAAAGAGTACGTTTAAAACGTTCATGTAATCGAAATATACATAATTTAATGAATTTCACTTTTAAGATTTTTGATAACCGACTGATACAAGTATTTTTAAGGAGTTTGCTGTAGAAGGGCCAATTTTAGATATTTTAATTATTATTGCTATTATTGAAATTATGGCTGTAATATATAGATTCAAATATCGAAAACTTATACCATTATTATAGAATGTCAATCACACCAGTTGTTGGATTTTGTTATAAATGTTACCGAACCTAACTTGGTATGTAGTATTAGTAAAATTTGCACTTCAATAGGATAGAGTACTCACCTTACATTAGTGCAGGTGAAATGTAGTAAAAAAATGTTTAATAATTTATTTGTTGACTAGTGCACTTGTCTGTTCTGTGAGTTACCCTGTTTGTAATATTTTTTTTTTTTTCATTTCAGATACCATACATAAGACGAGCATCGATATCCTACATTGAAACGAAAAATTTCATCAGTTTGTAAAGTTTAGTGCACAGTAAGCAATAACGTTATATAACTTTTCACCCCCTCAGGTGTCAAATTCCGAAAAATCAATTAACTATATTTGAAGTTTTAAAGCCGCGGTTCACATCAGTGTTCAACGTAATTTTTTTACATTTGTACTTGATATTTTTTTCTCATTTTAAACATAAACTGTAACTAAAGCTTCGTCTAGGAAAATTTCTGTGTCTCTCATAGCTTTTGCGTAATCTCTCTCTCTCTCTCTCTCTCTCTCTCTATATATATATATATATATATATATATATATATATATATATATATATATATATATATATATATATAATGAACGCTGACTGACTGACTGACATATCAAACTGCAGCCCAAACCACTGGACCTAGAATCGTCAAATTTTTGTGAGGGTTCCCCTCAGGTCGTAGGCGAGCTCTAAGAAGTGATTTTTCAAAATTCGGCCTCTAAGGGGGTGAAAAGGTGTGAAATGTGTTTCCGCAGAAACGAAGGCCTATCATTGTGATTTTTACTTTAATAGGACACTCATAAAAATGCATATTAGCCATTTAAAGAATTTTTCGAAATTCAAAGTTTAGGTGGTGAAATGACCTTAAATGTGTTTCCGAATATCTATCGATATCTATCGAACCCTTCGGGATAGAGAGTTGGTATTCACTTCAAAATGTTGATACCCAAAAAGTAGTTTCAGAATTTTTTTTGAAATTCGACCCCAAGCAATAAAAAAGGGCAAAATGTGCTTTTAATGAATCGTCTATATCACTGAAACACAATTGACTATCGTCCTGATTTTTACTTCAATTGGTTACGTATACATATGTCATGATAGGACTACAAGCCGTTTCGAAATTCTTTAATAAAGGAGGTGAAAATACGTGATATATGTTTTCGATTATTCCTCCATATCTATCGAACCAATCGAGATATCTAAGTGTTCTTTACTTAATAATGATGTTTTTAATATATCCCAAATACCATTAAAATATAATTTCCTAATTCGGCCACTAAGAGGTTAAAAAAGGGTAATATATGTTTTCGATTCTCAATCGATAAATATCGATCTCATTGATTTTTATGTAGCGACGTGATTTTGAAAAAGAATGATGCTTACTCAAATTACTGAAAAGCAATTTCACGAATTTTCGAAACTCGCCACCTACGAGATGAAAAGGGGCTAAAATTGGTGAAATGTGGTTTCAATTAATAGTCGATATATCTTGATCCCAGAGGGCTATTGTCATGTCTTTCACGTTCACAAGACACCGATAAAGTATTCTACAGTGTGATTAAATGGTTTTTCCATATTCACTCTCTTAGGAGGTGAAAAGGCCCGTAATGTGTTTTAGATAAATTCTCGATATCTATAGAGCCCGTCGAGTTATACAATTAATTTTTGCTTTAGGATGATAAATACAGAAATGTTCGCAAAGCGGTTTTAAGATTTTTCGAAATTCGTACTCTAAGTACTGAGCAGGGGTCATAATGTATTTTTTAATGAATGATCGATATTGATTCGACTGAACGGGCTACCGTCGTGATTTGCACTTCAATTGGATACTAATACGAATGTATAAGGTGTGAGATAAAAATATTTCGAAATTAGACAACCAAAAGGGTGAAAAAGCAGAAGTTTTGTTTTCCAGCAACCGACGATATCTTAAATGTAAAGTTGAGTATTTGAGGTGTTGTTCGCGTCAGAGTTATGCTTAGGAAAGTATGAAATTTTTTATACGTAATTTTTACTTTATAAGAAAACATATTTATTAAGAATAAAACTAAGTTTGTAAACTTTCTTCAAGGCAGATGTTCCGAAAAGCAAGTACGACCAACGATAAATAAATTATACAGGAGTTTCATTCTACAGTAACCTATCGAGACGTGGTATTGTGCAACCTCTCTGAGCGCAGGACATGAATATTTTATTTTTTAAGTTAAATTTGTTTACATTAATTATTTCGACGTTACGTTACGCAGTTGTTCGTACCTCAGGTCTACATTCCGGAAAGTTCTGAGCTCGAATTTCGTTAAAAACTGCGTGCTAACGTTCAATTCTGTGACAAACAAAAATTGCAAGGCAAATCGGAGTAGTGCAGTTTGTATGTAGTCGTTTAAAAGGGGTAAAATGGATTATACAGTTCACTTTCCACATAGGTTCCTCAACAACATCAGCTCACATATATTATCTCACTAATTTCAAGGTTGGGGCACCAAATACGTTTCCGCGAAATCTTTTCCCAGCAAAACATTCTTATGACATTAAACTTAAAGTTAATATTCTGAAGATACGTAATTAAGGGCACCGTCACCAATGGTTATGCACAGGATAAATCAGACGTTTTTCGTTGTATTAAACTCTTACATTTAAGTGTCCATCACTACCTCACAACGTCAACTTTACAGTGCTATTAATAAAGGCCCAGGTGAAGTCGCTATTAGTGGCAGGGACAAACTAATGACTATTTTTCGCGTTGACAGCTATAGCTACTTATCCTGCTGCAGAGTTAGTTCAACTAGCAGCTTTGTCATTCTAACACTAGATGAATGAAGTACCAATGTGGTGTACAAAGAGGTTTTTCAATTAAAGTAAAAATTATCGGCTTTGAGTATTACTCGCGCGCAAAGCCGCGGGGGACTGCTAAAGCCATAAACATCAAAGTTTGAATTTTACGATTTTACGTACGCCACTAAAACCAACTGGCATACCAAACTGAAAAAATTCACAGTGCATAACAATGTTGTAGGCTATAACATGACATATATAAAAACAAAGTGAAATATTTTTGTATTTAATTAAAAATGCTAAATTTTGAAATGAAAATTTTTAAAAAAATTTCACAATTTTTTAAAAATACAAAACTATAATTTTGTTTTGGTTTCATGTGTGTCAAGCTATAGCCTACAACACTGTTATACACTGTGAATTATTTATCGTCTTGGTATGTCAGTTGGTTTTAGTGGCGTACGTAAAACTGTAAAACACAAGTTTTTGATGTTTACGAGTCATTAAGCAAAAACTATGAGCGATACAAAAATTTTGTAAGAGAGAGATTTAGTCACAATATGTGTCTAAAATGAGAAATAAAATCTAGTACAAATATAAAAATAAACAATTACGTTTAAAGCAGATGCGAACCGCGCTATTCACCAAAAGATTCGTTAATAACTGAAATTTCAGTAGAATTATTGTATATCGATAATAAATCGAAAACAAATGTTAACTTTTTTAATATCTCTGGAGTTGAATTTGTAAAATATCAATATATATGCTGTCATAACGTAAACATGACTCTGATGTAAACAGCAGTTCGATATCTCGACTGGTTCGTAAGTTATGGAAGAAACAAAAATAAATTTCACTAATTTTAACCCTTTAGTTAAGGACTTTCGAAACGTTTCGAAGTCTTATGTTATATGTATACGTATCCAATCGAAGTGAAAATCACGTAGATAGCCAATTCGGCTCACGTTGTACAGACGATTAATAACATTTTACCCACTTTTTAATCTTTTGGAGTCTAATTTCGAAAAAAAATTGAAAAACTCATTTTTGGGTATTCACATTGGAATAATTTTAAAGCAAAAATCAACTATGCGTCCCGATGGGTTCGATTAATATTGATATTTAATCGAAAACACATTTCATGTCATTTCACCTCTTAAATGTTAAAATTCGAAAAATTCATAAATTGGCTAATATGCATTTTTATGAATTGTCTCTACATGTAAATGTCACGACGATAAGCCATCGGGTTCGAGCTACGTGGATGAATCTTAGAAAACACATTTCATCTTTTTGATCCCCTTGGGGATTGAATTTCGAGAGTTCCTTCTTAGTGCACGCCGATGACCTAATGGGAACCCACACAAAAAGTTTCACGTTTCTAGGCCCTGCGATTAGGGCTGCAGTTTGATATGTCAGTCAGTCAGTCAGTCAGTTTTCTCATGCGTATGATTTCATTTATCAGCGAAATTTTCAAAAGTTACATATGCTTCTTGAATCTTCCTATGTCCGTATGAGACTTCGAATAATAGAGATAATTATGTCTCGTAATTATGTGAATTATCTAAACTAAACGACAGCAGTTAAAAATATATAAATTACGAGATCATATTTCAAATAAATTATATGTAATATTCGGCATTTTTTTCATAAATAAAAAATATTTTTATTGCTTCTAAGTTCAAATAAAGCTGAACTGTTATTTTAATAACACCTGCTCTATGTTACACGCAATACTGTCTGTGTACTTAAAAATTTCAATGAAGTTTTGTTAGAAATTCGAAGTTATTAGCATCGAAAATTACATTATATTTTTATTTCCTTTGGTAAATTCTCATAATTAATTTAGCCTGAAGTGCACTGATAATAGTTACTAAATTTAAGAAGACCTTTCATTAAAAATAAATAAATATTTTGTTTTAATTTTTATCAAAAATTATAAACGAGGAACTTGCCTGACTTTATATGCTACAGCAATATTCTGAATTCACTGAAGAAAAATTCATCCAAGCATAAAATTTGAATACGATTGTGAATAATAATAAAGTGTGTAAACGTGTGCATGCGATACATAAATAATTTACGTTTGAAAATAAAGTATGCAAAATATTCTTATTATGGCAGATTAAATTCATCTCACATGTCAACATAAACGGTGAATTGTCAAAAACCAATACCTTGATGTGTTATCACAGACAATTTTAATTAGAATGGAGAGTAAAAGTAAGTTTTATTTCATATTGTACTTTTAAAAGTTTACGGAAGAAAATATAAATTAATTTTTTTATAATATAGGTATTTGAGTACTTCAATAAATGGAGTCATTCATGTCAAGAGGTACAGGCAATAATAGCTGACATAGCCACGCAACTAGCTGTTGCTGTGAGGTTGGTAAAGCAAGGTCATATCGTCGACGGTACAAGGAGATGAGAATGAGGACGGCTAAGGCTCTAGGAAAGGGATTGGAGAGAAGGTAGAGAGAAAATGCAGAAAGTATGTCAAAATGATGCACGGAGTTCCTTATGCGAAGATGAGAGCAGTCCTAAGTGAGATACCGGAGCAAAAAACTCGTAGGACGCCATCAATATCTTGGTGAAGTTGGAGGCGTAGGGAGGGTTGGAAGTTCAGCGCGAGAGATTTCTCAAGTGAGTATTCATTTATCAGCACGCAGGCTATACTTCGCGCAAATACGACACGCCCATTATAGCCCACTCGTTCAGCAAGAATATTAAGCAGCGCCCCTCAAAACACGTAGATTTCTACACGAAAATTGTCATTCATGTCAATTACCAACATTTGGTTTATCTTATACCTCAGATGACGGAAAATATAACCATTAAAATATTTCCTCTCCTAATAATACTTCGTAAGTATTTTAAAATGATAAATCCAAATAAAACCATTACTGTATAATATAATTCATTAACAGAAATGTTTACTACAACTGGTGTGAAATATCCACCCGTAAATGTATTTCATTATTGGCAATACTACAACAGTGCTTAACATTGAGAATAACTTAATGTATTGTGTATAAGTGATGTTTGTAATGTTTTAAATTACTCTACCGCAAAAAAATTGTAACATTTCTCAATTAAAAACCTGTGTTGATTTTGTGTGGTGATAGATCGTAAAATCAAGTCGAAAATGTCTTGCAACTTTTTTTTTCTAACGTGAATATTGGAGGAGTATTGGTACCCTAAACATCGGCTTGAAAATGAATATATATTTAAATAAACCAAAAACTAATAGACGGAAACGAATGAAATTTGGAACAGTGCCGAAACAATGAAGGAGCTTTATTTTAATAATATTACTTTCGTAATATTATCACCCCTTCATTCTTCAAATGGGGTACATGTGCATGTTTATGCCTATAACTCTTAAAAATTGAACAATAATGCACATTTGACTGCAATAACGGAAGAAGCGATGGACGACAAACAAAAATGGTCATCTTGCCAAAACTCACTTATGCCTACGTTAGTGGTTTTCGAGAAAATCGCAAGTCAAATTAATGACATGTTTTCCGACGCCTGAAACATTCACAATGCCGTGGAGCTAAGTGTAACCAAGCAATGTTGAATTGTATGGTTACGGAAACTGTGTTATTAAACAAAACCACACTTGTTAATTGCAATGCTCAGCAAGTCAAACAAAACCTCACATCCAAATTACCTTACAGTCACTCTGATCAAATGAGAGTGTCTTAACCACCACATAAAACAGGCAGAGTCGTAAATAGTATTTAATTATGTTTAAAAAAAAGTCTTACTTTGTAGACAGGGAATAGTCACTAGTAAAAACACTGACCGATTTATGCAATCACGTTGCAATGTAACTGGCAAGAAACCCTTATATTGATTTAATTGCTTTAAATAATGTTACATATGGGACAGAAATTATGTAAAAATGCAAGAATTGTAAAATATTGTTAATAATACATACGCAAAAACGTCGAAACATATGAAAACGAAAACGATGTTTTCAATGCAAATCAGTTAAAATTACATATGTTCAAATGGTAATACCATTAAAAATATAACACAACTATTGCGCAGTCTAATCCCTTCACAGTGTGTTGTTGACGTATGAGGTGATGGATAAATTGAAATGCTTTCTTACAGTTGCCTGTCAGCTTGTGTACCTACAGGCAAACAGATCGATATGGTGAACACCATCATAGTGTCGCGTTTGACCATCTGACCAGTGAATTGCCTGGAACTGCTGCATGCAAAGACAAGACGTGCCAGTGACAGACACAGTAGCCAAGCAGGAGTGGAGTAACGAAGAACTGTGCGACATACTGTTAACATATGGTGAAACATTGTGCAACGCAGCTGCTGCACGGTGGAGATACGGAGAAAAATACCCAAGGCGACGACTACCAATCGCACGAACATTCATAGCAGTTAGTCGTCGCTTACGATAAACCGCAAGTGCACACGCATCTGGGCATGCTGCCGGCGGTCGCAGACTGGATGTTGAAGAGGACGTTTTGGGCAGCGTCGTCGAGAATCCATGCATCAGTACACGACGTATTGCTGCAAGGCTAATCGCATCACGGTCAACAGTACATCGCATACTACAACGTGAGAGACTACACGCCTTTCTGTTCCAGCCTGTACAGTCACTTCTGCCACAAGATCACGCTGCTCGGCTGCAGTACTACTACATCAGTGAGCAGACAACCCGGCCTTCTGTAGTAGTACCCTTCTGTTCACAGATGAAACTTCCTTTATCATAAAAGGGGGTATTCAACTTTCTCAATGAGCATGTGTGGACGTACGTAAATCCACATGTAGTTTGTGAGTCACATTTCCAAAACGAGTTCTCACTGAACATTTGGACAGGACTTGTAGGTGATGCTAATTGGTCCTCATATCCTCCCCAATCGACTCAATGGAGCTTCATATCGGTTTATTCTGGAAAATGATCTACTAGACTTACTGGACGATGTACCACTGACCATACGACTTAACGTGTGGTACATGCATGATGGTTCACCAGCACACTTCATTCGTGCAGCCAGACAGTATTTTAATGCGGTTTACCCTCGGCGATGGATTGGACACGGTTGTCCTGTGCCGTGGCCTGCAAGGTCACCTGATCTGAACCCTTTGGAATACTACTTGTGGGGGCATTTGAATGCATGCGTGTATGCAAGTGACGTGGCAAACAATAATGAACTGTGGCAACATGTGCAGAATGCATTTCAGGCAGTTCGGGCAAATCCTGGGGTGTGCAGGAGCGTGTTCGTCAGTCTAACATGCGTCGTCTGCAAGCATACGTAGAAATGGGTGACTCAAACATTGAGAATCTTCTGTTAATCACTAATGTGCTCTACAACTGTGTACAATTTAGTTTCATTCTGTATTTATTACCTAATAACATTTGTTGTGCTTAATAGCTCATTTGTTTTTCGAATGCAACTTCCAGTTTTATTTTTCCGATAGTACAAACTGTGAGACGGATTTATTTCACAATAACTTTGTGATATTATTGGCATTGTATTTTATGGAAGTAATATTGCAAACATGTACGTAAAATTTGTTTCATTTTTTTTTCGACATTTTCTCGTGCTTCATATTATCAGTTTACCGCATGTCTGATTGTTGTCACAGCTGTTATATACTAAGCACTTAAATTTAAGACGGTGGTTTGCTTCCTCAGTTAACTGTATCAAAAGTATTTAAACTAACTTTATGAGTCATTAAATTTAGTGTCATCGCATACGCTAACATTGCAAGTCGCCACTTTATTTGGTTGTACTGCGTATCAAGACAATGCGTATGTTTAAGGCGTCGGAGTACATGCCATAATTTGACTTGCGAATTTCTCGAAAATCGTTAACGTAAGCGAGTTCTGGCAAGGTGACCTATTTTGTTTGTCATCCGTCGCTTCTTCCGTTATTGTAGTCAAATGTGCATTATTGTACAAGTTTTAAGAATTATAGGCATAAACGTGCTCATGTACCCCATTTAAACAACGAAGGGGTGATAATATTCCGATCCTTCAATGTTTCGGCGCCGTTTCAAATTTCATTCGTTTCCGTCAATTAGTTTTTGATTTATTTAAATAAATATTCATTTTCAAGCCGATGTTTAGGGTACCAATACTCCCTCAATATTCACTTTAGAAAAAAATTTCAAAAACATTTTGGACCTTTTTTTTTTTAACGATCTGTCACCACCCTGCATAAATATAAAGGACGAGGCTCATAAAGTGTTTAAACGATATAGCACTAACTAGTGATCATATCCACAAATATTTCAGACAGTAGATTCAGTGTTCGAGAAGGCCGTCATACTGGGCCACCTTGCTTTGCTATCGGTGAAGGCGCTAAGCTACGACAATGTCGATTCCACTTTGTTAAATTGAATCATGTATCTTTCTTTTGATGACATTAGTACCGATTTGACGACAAATTCGGCGATCTACAACACAAGGTAATTTAGTCACCCACCCAAAGGTATCAGTTAGTCACGAATCACCGTTTAATGTGTGTAGGCCTACATCGGATCGCGAAAATGAACAATTTCCAAGAATCATTTGATGTGTTGATTGTGTTGCGGGAATGCCGTAAACATTACAGAAACGCTCAGGATTTGTATGCGGCTCGTTATCTGGGTAGGCAACAAAATTCACACATGGCCTTTAAGAGATTAGCTGACCGCTTCTGTCGCTTCGGTGCAGTGAAAGCTGACCGTTTCTGTCGTTTCGGTACAATGAAATAAACACGAGTCAGACGTCGACCGATTGTAGATGAAAACTATGCGGTTGCTATCATAGCTTTTGCTACATTAATTCTACGTTCGAGCAGCAGGCAAAATGGAAAGAGAGAGTGGACTTAGTCAGCGATCAGAATTAATAATCTTACATCAGCACAAGTTCCATCCGTATCGCATGTCATTACATTAGGATTTGTATGGAAATGATTTCTTAAATCCGTACCGTTTCTGTAATTGGATTCGTAGACAAATGCGCACATATGTATACTTTTTGGGTAATGTGCTCTTTTCCGACGAATTTAACTTCACAAATACGAGAAATGTGAATAGGTATAGCATGCATTATTGGGCAAACGAGAATCCTCAATGGATGAGAACTGTACCATTTTAACATCCGTGGTCCGTTAATTGTTGGTGCGGCATTTTTGGCGATCACGTCATTGGACCGTATCGTTTTGAAGAGCGCTTGACTGGGTAAGTTTACGCAAACTTTCTGCACAACGTACTGCCTCAATTACTGGAAGACTTGCTTTTGCATGTTCGCATGAACACGTGGATGCAACATGACGATGCATCACCCTATTATGTTCTGTGTTCGAGACAAGAGATGAATGAGTTTTTTGCGACAAGTGGATAGGACGAGGAGGCCCTGTAGCTTGGCCACCTCGTTCGCCAGATCAAACACCAATAGATTACTTTTTATGGGGTTTTGTACATTGGCGGTAGCACCTACCACGCCTAACGACATGAAAGAAAGAATACGCCGAGCATGTGCCGAAATTACACCACAAATGTCGGCTGACGTTCGACGGTCTTTTCCTCAGCGAATTAACAAGTGCTTACAAATCGAGGGTCCTCACTTCGAGCATATTCTGTAGGTAGACCTAAACCAAGGTTAGGGGATCCTTTGAATTCATTACTAAACGACCTTGTTTTGTAGGTCGCTGAATTCGTCGTCAGATCAGTACAAATATCATCGAATAAAGATACATGGTTCCATTTAACAACGGGGAGTTGACCTTGTCGTAGCTTCAGCGCCTCAACCGATAAAAAGTAGGGTGGCCCAGTATGACGACCTTCTTGAACACTGAAACTTTTGTCGGAAATATTTATGGATATGATCACTATTTTGAATGCTATTGCTTTGTAACATGTTATGTGCCTCACCCGGTGTATAAAACATTTATTACGGCCTAAATTTGGACAGACGGAAATATTTTACGAAGTGTATTATATATAATATAAATCATTTCATTTTTAAAGCGAAATTTTCTTGTGATGAATACTATTTTTAGTTACTGTTCCTGTGTATTATTTGCAGCGGTAAACATGATGGTTTGGCAAAGTAATTTCAAAATATTCATATATGTGTGATAAAACTTTAAAAAATATCGCTGATAATATGTAAAAATAGTATTTGAATACACAGTCCAGGTTAGAATAGTTGACTTGTGGTAGTGTTGGTGCGTGAGAAGATTACTGTGTGAGCAGATAACCTCGTGAATGTGGTGTCCCTTGACGGTGTGCTGAAGACTTGGCCGAGGAGAGAGAGGATTAATTCTAACTCTCGCCACGACCGACTCCCCAGGGACATCCACTTAACGCGCCCATCTCGCTCTGAAGATCGCCTCCTGAACCGTTCCGCCTCCATCACTCCACAACTCACGAGGTGTTTCACTCACGATTCCTTCAACTCAACAGCCGCAGGAACATGGACCAACCGCTCGCTATCTCCACACTTTACCTCTCTTCTAACTGATTGTCGTAGTTGAGACATCTTCACACTTGGCTGCCGTTATTAAAAAACATACGTGCAACTATCAATACAAGCAAAGGTATGTTATTCTAAGTTTTGCACCGACTTCATCGTTCGATTTTAACCGTAGGAAGCTCAAACTGAATATAAGCGATAAGAATGTCAAATACAATAAATATTATACTTATTCTCAGTATTTTCTTTGTCCCAATGTAAACTGTAATTAGTTATTTGTAAACTTGTTAATCTATTCATGTGAGTGTTAAGAAAATATTTATGGTAAAATTGTTCCCCACATATCAATGATAGTTTGCCTTACGTTTTATAAAATGTTGGTGATACCAGAGTTTTGTAGTTACAATGCTTAACATTTTGCTATATTTACAAGCTAAATTATGGAAAGTTTTCTGTAGGTTCTGTTTATTTACGAAGATTTTACAGTGTATCTATGGGAATCCAAGCGGCAACCAAATAATTCAACTGTTATAATATCTGCAGAGAAGCACATTGAAGGGTATTTTCATGACATGGTGTTGCAATGGCAAGATTCTGTACATCTCGTTAGAAGAACACAGGTTCGATTCACAGAAAAAGGCTTTGTGGCCACTACAAAATACTTTCGTTATGACATTTACAACATGTTCTGTGTTAACTGCAAAAAAATGTCTTGCTGCCTCCAGTAAGTGTTATAGTGACTACAAAATATATTGTAAGTTTTAGCAAGGATCATGTTGACTAAATATTTTGCGGCCACACCAAAAACTTTTTCGGTCAGGCAATTCTGCTTTTGGTCTTTTGTTTTCGTGGTTTTCAAAAATCAGTCCAGCCGTAAGATAGAGTGGTTTCGAAATAAAGTTAGTTTCCGATTCCTCCAAAGTTTAGCATCTGTCACTAACATTAATTCCTACTCTATGGACATCTCTTTAGACGATACGCTAAGCCAATAGCTACTTATTCCTGTTGTGAACAAATATTAGGTTACTTTATTCTAAGACGTAACTCTGCATAATGGCCGTTTGCTTGACGGCTCACAAACAGTGTTCTAAATATGCATTACTAACTGTTACCCGATACTTAACTCCCGTGGTTCAAACAAAAAATAAAGGTAATTGTTGTCAATTGAGCAGCAGTCCTGTGTACCATAACATCTTTGTCACTTTTCGGCCTACAAACCATCTATACGTAAAAAAAAAATAATAATAATAATAATGTGATTCCGTTGCTCAGTTGCTGCGTGAATTAAGGACAGGCCACCAAACACACATTCGCATTTATATTATTAGTATATTTTGAATGAGTCCATCAGCCTTTCTCTGAAATGTATTTATTTATTTACTAGGCCGGTTTGTTGGAAATACGTAATACAGAATTATATTAATTTAACTAAAATATCTTATATGTAACCTACTGTAGCAATGGTCAACAATCTGGTAAGAGACTCCCTAAAATTAAAATTGTAATATTTCAAATTACCTTATTTATTAATTATTTTTATATCCTCGTGGTGAAACTTATCGGTGAAAAGCTTTTGATGTATTAACAATCAACACATTTTTCTTATTATTGGCAAAAATAAAATAATTTACTGTGTTAGAAATATTGAATAACATCAGTGGCCATAGCGCAACTATGATATGTATAAAATAAGTAATTCCTGGCATTTGTAAAGTAAATGCAGGCCTATCACTAATGCGAGAGTGCAGACTGTTAAAGCAGAAGGGTCTGTATCGGAGTGAACGACTAACGATATTTGAAACATCAGCAGTCGAGTATTGATTTCTAATTTTCGTTATCTCATCTCCAGCGAGACGGAGGAGACAGTGTACGTGCATCCTACACAACTCTCCGCTGTATCTGAGGAAACTGTCACGAGACTTGCTCTTTACTCTCTACATGCTCCTTGCTTTCCTCACCTTGGATGTGACTACAAGAAGAACACAAGTAACAATCCATGGACGCTAGTACCATTACACATATTCATGTTAACACATTCTTGAACCTATCTTATAATAACTGAGTATGTTTGTTTCAGTTTTAATATTGACTCTTGGCTAGTAATATTACATTATTTAATGACGGGATTTAGATATTTTCATCATGAAATTATCTTTGCTGTCATATCCTAAAAATTGATTTATTCATGTAGGTTAAGGTACAATATCACTCCCTACTTACAACTTCACAAAGTCACAAGATCTGCGCATGGATACAATGACTATGTACACGGATGCGCATATATTTCATATTCCGGAGGAACACCAGCTGATGTAACCCTAGTGAGCATATGGTAGGTACACCCTCATCCTCTCCTTCCATCCACATTTTGTCAAGTTGTGAAGACTAATTGATGTTGCCTAGTGTATATGTACCGTCCATGAAGTCTGCATGTTCTAAGTAACCACAAGAACTACATCACTGATACGTTTACCATAAAAACTACACGGAAGCACCCTCTAAACATTCATTCTCGAAATATATTACTGGCAATAGCTACCAAAAGATAATATAATTGAGTTACAAGATATATAAGAACTCAACTTAAATGTGTTAGCAGTAGTGAATTTATTTGATAGGATGCGGTTGGCGTTACACACATGTTACAGCCTTAAAATTAAACTTTTAACAAGTACAGGAATAAAGTAGTTTGTTATGCTTGTCTAATAAAATATGTATCATGCCTTTCATTGGTAGATTGTCATTTTATGTATTGGAATTTTTTCCCCCTGATAACAATTAATTCAGTTACAAAATTGTTGCATTCCGGCCTGTTATATTTCGCAGAAGCTCTCGCCCAAACACGTTTGCATTCCTTTTTTTATATTTTACTGAACGGCCGTATTTTTAATCTGATTGCATCTCTGAAGTTTATATTTAAAGCGACAAAGGTTTACTATTTTAAAACTATTTTCTGTGTAAATTCTAACAAAGAGAGATATGTCGTTAGCCTTTATCATTTTTAAAGAAAGAAGGAAATATATAATGGCCAAATCCAATTGTGATTTCTTACTAAGACATATTAATGACGCAGTAAAGGTCAAGTAGGCCTAAATGAAAATAAACATGCAATACGAGACATATTATGGCGTAAATTTTTTTCGCTTCCATATCAAATTATTAATTTAATATATCCTACAGATTGGCACATATCAACTAAAAAAAAAGTTATTAAGCGATTGGTGAATTTATGCACGTGTACAAAGACGCAATAAATAATTAAATGGCTTCATGATTTGCGTGCTTTCTTATGTTTTTACCTTCATTGTCTACATTAAGAGATCAATTTCTATTTCATTGAAAATGTATCATAATGATACATGTTGCAGGATATCTTGCACGCGGTCGATTTTAGGATACAATCTTTCAAAATTTTTTTATTTCAAATTCATGTTGGTCTGTCGTACAAAGAGTGAAAATCACATGGAAGCAGTTCATATTTTTTACAAAAGTTTTCATTAAAAAAATAAATTTCAGAAACTATCAATGGAGGTAAAGTATATTAAATAAAGTCTCTGATACATGTCCACCCGTATTCAATTGTGTTGTATAAATTAGATACAGTGAGTAAATTCAATTTGATTTCCTAACGTTTGTTTTTAATTTTGAATAATTACTTGCTTACCATAGCGCTACATAAGAGGCGATTACAAGTCGTTCTATTTAAGGTTTCCCGTAAAAGCTAAGAAACAGGAAATTTGGCGAATTTCTATGAGAACAAGCTCGAATCTAAACCGCGTATATTTGTTGTATTACTACACTTGGATGTTAGTTTATTAGACACTTCCTACAGAACACTCAGTCATTACTCATACGAGAACCATATCACATTCGTCCTGCTCTTGGATAAAATTACTGGCCGCGCACTGTAGCCTCAGCCAACAAATAAACAGCCAAGGTTCGAGCATGCGTAGTAGAGTGAAGTCTAGCCAGTAAGTCACTGAATTTGATTCACCTGGAGCCGATTAAATATTGCTTTTTATGAGTGCGACGCAAAATTTGCACCTGCGTTGCCTTTGGTTGCGTGGCATTAGAATTAATTACTCACTCAGATGAAATAGAATACTCTTCATCTTGTTCTGCACTTGCGCTGCATGGCGTCGCGGTGCAAATAGCAGGTGGTGATATTTAATCGGTGTCCTGTTCCAAATAATATAGTTAGTAACTGTCTGCACCTGTATTTACTCTCCGTGTGTGAAACAGAGAATTATATTGAAACAAATGAGGGATTGGGCGAGATGTGACTCGTAGATTTATAAGTATTGCAATTTCTACTTTAACCCGACTTTGTGCGTGTTTATGACTGTTCAAATAGAACGTGGGTTTTTAATATGCAGGTTTTGTGAAGATGCCTCAAAACACTATAGTGAAAACACATCCTGGTGATTATTAAAACAACTAAATATTAAGATTTAAATCCTCATAACTGAGCAGGGTGCCTGCTGATGCCAAACCCTTATCTAGTTGCTTATAACAACCAGATGTAAGGTATTAATTTTCATCCTTGATGAAGGTATTTTATAAGCGTTGTGGAATTATATAATAATTTCTTTTCTCGTATGCATTCCTTCAAAATGTATTTGATTGTGGTTCTTTCCATAGACCTGTGTGAATTTTTCAGTACTTTAAATATTTTTCCTAAACCTGTATTCAGAACTGAATATGCGAAATTTTCCATTTTTTATAAACATAATTGAGTAAATCATTTTGGAATTTCTAGTCACAGTCAACTTTTCAACATTTTCTTTCACCCTTGGCAAAACTTCGATAGGGATAATAAGCACGTGACGCGAATCCTGCGCTAACTCGAAGACGAATATGTTGTGGTCAAATATGGGACGATGAAATTTTACATGCCAAATGTTGCAACATAGCACTGTAGTTAGACTCTTCTTGCGCCCCACTTCTTAATTATCTTACTATAGGTGATTCGCGATGTGAACACTTTTGATGGCTATATTGTCTACAATAATAACTTTAAAATATATTTTGAACCTATGACGTTACTTTTTAGTTCAGTATAATTCATATTATTCAGGTTTTATCTGGACAGCCTGCATATTTTAATTATTGCTGATTATGAAAGTTCCCTTTCTTTTTCTGAACAGTAATTAATAGTGTTAATGAAACCAATCATTCTTGTAATATGTGTTAACATACTGGGACTGCTGCTGTTCCGCTTCTACCATATCAGTTGTCTGCAACTTTTAAGGGTTTATTCGTTAGTTTTTTTTCCAGACTGGTACCAATAATTAAAATATATAACCATAAATATTGAAAAAATGTGGGACAATGTGTAGCCATTCGTCAGCAAAAGAAAATTATTATGGTCAATTTTGGCTTATTTTCACGACAATAAAACGTTGTACTTTGGGTGACGAAATCTAAAAAACCGTCCAACATTACTACAAAAAAATTAAGCTACAAATTATGAATTATTAGTGTCAAAACTGTGAAGCAAAATTTTTGTATTTGTATTAGGTAGAAATAAAAATAATAGTTTCGAAATCACTGCAAAATTAAGGAACAAGCCCTAAAAAACTAACATACCTTGCTCTTCTTAGTTGCAAGGATATTGGGCTATGTTTATGGCTGCGGCAATGGGTGTGAGTGAGATTATAATTGTTTAATTTGCAGCACGGCCAACGCTTGTATTTGGACGTTAACAAGATAGAGAAGTAAATTGGCTGGTCTGGAATATTTGACGTAGCAAGTCATTGTGAACCAAGTTGGTAGCATAGTATAGTATTGTTTAATATAGTCTGAGTTTGTGGCAATGCTGCCAATTGTTATCACTATATTCTACTCAGTATGTTCGGACAAGGTCGTGATAGGAACAGACGATGGAAAGTCTGAGGCACGTTTTTGTTTCCATCGTGGCAAGAAAAATGTATATTGTAGCAGCGCATTTGTAACCATTTTTTCAAGGAAAAACAATTTTGTCTTCGTCGCACTACTGTTACTTTTCAATCTTCCAAAATGGCGATCTTTGTAATCGATTACCTTTTCTTTTCTCCTTCTGCCATTCCCACTTTTCGCTAGCTTTCTCTTTATCTTTGATTCCAGCTGACGTGTCATTTTTCTTCTGGTTTATCATTTTATCCTGCAATTCTCCGTACAAGTCAACTCACTTTCAAAGATATCGACACGAACTTTTATCAAATGACCAAAGCGTTCGGAAGCATAGAGTTGTGTATATACTCGCAGTCAAATGGTGAGTTTTTACCGCAAATAATTGTAAATTAAAAAAGAGAAAGTGAGAAATGTCCTCAAGGCTCCAAATTACTAAAATATGTAGACAGAGTTGCACAATACGTACAGAATCGTACTTGCAGGTAGGAGAACATAAAACACAGATGTACGGCATATTTTTTTTTTGTGCAGTTGAGCGGTCGCAAAGTTTTGCTAGCTACTGCTGTTTTCCTAAACTCTCTTAGACCGTCAATACAGTTTACATATGAAACTGAAAACAACAAGAGCATCCCCTTTATTGACGTTATGGTGTCCATAAAATACAACAAAATCTGTACCAAAGTATAAAGGAAGCCCACTCATACCGGACAATACCTTCATTACATGTCCTATCACTTCAAAAGTACGAAAACTGGCATAATAAATACTTTGAAAAATAGGGCAGATAAAATATGCAGTGACGAAACCTAAAAAAATCTTATGAGGCAAAGCCCCTAAAAAAATTTGTATTAAATTGTTATGCTATTAGCACCATAGATAAACACATGAACAACAATAATGTCCAGATAAGTTCAAGGGAATCAACAGAAAAACCATCAAGCACAGTGGTTATTCCATATGTGCAAGGGCCCTCTGAAAACATAATACAACTAGATAATAAGAATGGACTACAAACAGCTTTTTGGTCAAATTCCACAACCAAAAAAAATTGCGACAAAAGTAAAACAAGTTACAGTTTTCACGTAATGGCTTGTTAAAGTCATATTTTGTATGTTTCCGTTTTAAGGACTACAATAAAACCAACTAATATACCAAACTAAAAAAAAAATCACAGTGGATAAAAACATTGCAGGCTACAATGTCATGCTCATAAAAATACAGAATAAAAATTAATTTTATTTTAAAAATAATCCTGAAACTAAAAATAAAAATTTTAAAAATTCAATACTTTTTTAAATACAGATAATTTTGATACCTTATTTTTATGAGCATGACATTGTAGCCTGCGATATCTTTATCGACTGTGATTTTTTTGAGTTTGGTATATCAGTTGATTTTAGTGTAGTCCTTAAAACTGAAACATGCAAAATTTGATCTTAACAAGCCATTACGCGAAAATTATGAGAGATAAAAAAATTTCATAAGAGCCAAATTTAGTCATATTTTGTGTCTAAAATAAGAAAAAATATCTAGTACAAATGAAAAATTTAAAAAAAATTGTGATGAAAATTGCTGTAGATCGCGCCCTTAATTAATTTTTGTGCCGTCCTCCAACATGGTGAGTGTGTAACGTTATAAACTGGTTAAATTAATATTTAGTCAATAAAATGGAAAATTTATTAAATCTGCTATCCATTTGGCCTATAGTTCTTAAAATATATGTGTTATAAATTACGTATTCATGTCGTGGAATCATTTAAATAAGGTGATGTAGTAATTCACATAACTTTACTTGGTACTAAATGCGTGCCAAGGCTGAGGAAAATGTGTAAAATGGACGTCATATATTCATGTGAGCATAAAGTTCGAAGTAACTCCATTTTAAGAACTATATGCGGTATAAACAACGCTGAATGAAAAATTTTGTAGGAAGTCATCTCTGTAAAATTATTTTGTTGTAACCACAAAATCATTTAGTGGTGGCTACAATATTTAATTAGTGTCAACAAAATATTTTAATGGTGACCGCAAAATAAATTTTACAGGATAAATACCCACAAAATATTTTATAGCTGCCACAATTTTTTTCCTTGAATACACGTGTAATTGATGTCGCTTTCCTAGTTAACTACATGTGTGCCACGCAGAATAAAATTATGATTAATGGTTCATTCAGATATATCTAATGACGTCAACAAATATTCAAATGGCCGCAACTTTGTACAAATTAAACACGGCAGGACATAATGTATATAAGTAATTTTACCTTGTACTAAATGTGTACCATGAGTGATTAAATTGTGAAAAGTTGATATTCAGACACCACGTGCGACCAGAAAATTTTCAAATAGCTCCAATTTTTATTTAATGAAAAAGATATTAACAAAATTATAACAGTCAAGTCATCTTACAAAGTTCTAGATGTGCTAAGAGGTTTGTGAAATTATGAATAATGGTTTTTTAAGTGTACGATAAAATAGTTCACAAGGCAACGATTTCAATAACAGGTAATACAAAAGGAAAAAAATATATAGTTAGTAATTTATATTTACTATAAACTTTTTGTGTACCGAGCTGGATAAAATTCTAAAAAATTAGTAATAATTCTGATATTTCGTATGATCAAACAATTTTTAAATTCCCCATATATTAATATTTTTAACGTGCCAGGAATTAAATACTCGAACGCAAAGTCACCTTACTAAAAAATATTTTTGTGTTTAGTATAATGGAATGATTTCTTAGATATCTCATGCAATCTATCTGTTAAAATTACTACCATTTTTAAAATAGAAAGAGGGAATTAAAATTAAACGTCATGTCACCTTACTGGGAACTACAAGTCTTCAGAGGTTACTGAAATTCTGAAAAAATATGTATTTATCTTATTTATCTCGTCACGTGCTGAAATCACAGCCATTTATAAAATACGAGCATGGCATGAGCAAATACTTTGAAAGTCTAGTCCCTGTACTAAAAACTATACGTCTAATAGGTTGAATAAAATTCTGATTAACTCTTCCTCAGAAATCTTGTGTTACAAGAAAAATATTCTCACCTCCCCCCTTCCCCATATTTTTATAATGGAAATATGGCACGAACAAAATATGTGACAGTCCAGTCAAACTACTAATTGTGAACATAATTTGATCATATTCTGGAAAAAAATGTTTTATTTAGATATATATTTTAATCATAAATATTCAAATATCCTACATTTTGTTCTATTGAAAATGGCATGCACAAAAAACCTGTAAAATAATGTTACATTCGTAAGTTCCTTATGAATATTGAGTTTTATGAAATTCTAAAAAAAAATCCTGTGATTATACATTGTTAACCGACTTTTTTTACATTCAGAAAAGACATTTTCTTAACGTAACAAGTTGATTGAAACTTTCGAATGGCCAACATTTTGAAAATTTAAACTTGGGAAGAACAAAGTACGTTAAGTTCAAATAATTTCACTACTAAATGCTGTACATGTACTTTTATATAATGAAATACTATCAATTTAAGATGTCTTGCATGATTAAAATAATGATCAAATGTTTGCCATTTCGAAATACGAATACGGTATGAACAAGTAATATTTGAATACATTACCTTCACTAAGTACTTTAGTGTTACCGAGTTTGATTAATTTCTGACATCTTTATAATATTGTTCAACTTTAAAGAAAAATCCAAATGTCCGCCATTTAGAAAATGTGAACACGAAAAGAACGAAATTCATGAAACTCAAAGCCACATTATTAAGTAACGTAAATTTCACAAGTTTAATGATATTCGGAAAATTAATTCTCACACTTAATATTTGCCAAAATTAGTATAAATGGCCACTACCTATATTGAAAATGTGTACACGGAGTCAACCAAGTACATAGAAGTTCAGTCATTTTATTAGGACATGTTAGTGCACCGAGTTTGATGAAGTTTTAAAGTATGGTTCCTTAGATAGTAGCCTAGCTTAAAAAATCTTATAGTGATTAAATTAAAATACCCAAGCTTCCAGAAATATATTTTTCCTCGTAATTATTTCCAAAGCGGTTGTTATTTACACATAGAAATTTAACGTATTTGTTACGCGCAGTTCCCTAATCCGTTTATATATGTATAACCTTAGAACGGAAATCAGAATAATCCTTTATTTGCTAATAAACAACATATGTCATATTTTAAAAGACGATCCAGTAACTACTACCTTCTCCATTATTTAAAGGTTGGAATACTCATTATTTTGGAATGTTGACGTTCAGAGATTTCACATTTTTTCTTTCTTCGAAATAGAAAGCGTATTTTCCCAATTACGGAGAGCACGAGCAAAAGAAAGACGTCTGGAAAGGGCGATATCTACAGTGAAGTCCCGAGGAGACAATTAAAAAATATCAGGTGCTTGGTAGTGCGCTGTGCGCCTGATATTTGCCCTTCATCTCGTTCCTCAAGTATCAGTTCACTTAACTTGTGAACATATTTCGTATATTCGTATCAACTATCCCATGTCTGCAACAATGAAAGACATGACTAATTTACTATCATTTTGCGGTTAAATTAAATGTCCTACCGCGTGCACTTCAGTTCGTTTTAATGAAGTAGGGGTTAGTTTTTAAATAAAATATCTGCATTTAATTTCCTTTGTACCGAAAGGCAGGTGTTTTTAAAGTGTTTTCAAGTTATCTGACCTATGCATACCATATACGAGTGGAACCTTACCTCGCCCTTCCAATACGTTGTCCTATGTTAGTGAGTGAGAGATGTAAGTCAGCGGTTAACATTGAGGTCTTAAGCGCTGGTGAGGGATGACATGAGGTGTGTATGGAGCAGCCCCGGAATGAACCGTAGGGGCGGGGGGAGGGAGGATACCCGCCGACCAACGACATCGTCAGAAACTATACACACATATGAAGATCCGGGGAACGACCGCGCAGGGAATAGAGCCCGGATCGCCTTGGTGGTAAGAGAATGGTCTGACTACTCGGTCACCACGGACCCCTACCATGTGTTCGTAAATACGTTTTCTTATCGAAACTATTCCATACGTGTCTATAGTGACAATAAACGAAAGGATAACACAAGTATTTACTAAAGCACCATTCTCATTAACACACTATTTCTAAGCCCTTCAATACAGCTAAAAACAGCCTTTTCAGACTGGCGTGCTGCTAACCTACTAACTGGTTGTATCTACAACTCAAATAGAAACGTGCGCTGAACCTTTCTAAAGACGTTCTATTGTCACCGCTTAAAGCCGCATAGCATAAATGTATCTGCGGGACTCTTGCACGCTACTTCAGTGCTATGCCGTTTGAGGTGATGTGTCATTTGATGCGCGCTTCATAGTCGTCCTTATAGTTCCGTCACTTCTGGGACTCTAATGCACCGGTAGACTGAGCTTTCAAAAAAACACTCAGTCTTAGAAAACAAAACTGTGTGGTAACAAAAAAAACATGTTGTGGAATAGGAAAATTATTTTATTTTTATTCCTCTCAAAATTATTAAATAAATACGTTTTCTAAGCTTTTTATAAAACCAATTTAAGCAATACAATTTGGTTATGTACACTTATTTGTCTATAAACAGCGAAATCGCTCCTACTTATTTTTCACGTTTGTAACAAAATGCTTTTTATATTATTATCATCACAACAACTAGCGTGCGATCACACGTTTTTATTAAATGAAAGTAAAAATAATAATAAAATATCATAAAAAATTATTTTACCCCAAAAATGAATATTTTTATGCAGGGCGATAAATTAACCTTATTGTGTTGGGTATTGCTGATAAAGTGACTACATTCACGCACACGCATACGTTACTTACAGAGATAAATTTTAACACTGGCAGTATTTAAACAGTAATAATGAGGCTAGTAATAATTTCAAAAAGGAATGAAACAATCGACAGTCACTTTGGTGAATATTTTCTGCAATTAATTTTCCGTACAAATAAATTACTTAAATCACTAAATAAAATAGTTATCATAATTCGGAAAGTCTAAATGACAGTTATAGTAATGACAAATTTTTGAGTTAAGCCTGTAAATTAATCATAACGATAATATTATTAAATTATATTTAGATTATATACATCATTCTTTAATTTATTATTTTCTTACTTTTAAAACTTAAGCCGTTGTTTTAGTGAAGAATATAAGTTAAGAGAGTAAACCCCAAAAATAAAAATAGAATATGCTGTGCGTTGAAAACGCATCATTGTTTGTGTTAAAGTGTTTTTTTATAAGAAAAGTAATACACTCGCAAATGTTGTAAAGTTAATTTCGCTTCAGTCTAGCCAGCCTCTTGATTCGGCTCCATTTAGTCCATTTCTCTTCTCTTGTAGACTTCATTACTCTCTGCTTGGTTCTCCGTACTTGCCATCAAAACTCTGATGTCGTTTGGCTCCAGGCACACAGCCATAATATAAACTCATCAACGTAAGTGCTTCGATGAACAGCTACTAAACTAACTCAAGTGAAAATATCTACAAATATTGTACTAAATCCGATTTCAATAATTTTCTTTTCACCTGTACAGTTAAATTTTAAAACTACAATTACAATAAAAACATTACAAGACATTTCTTACTTGGTATAGTAATTATAAAGGAAACAAATACTGTTACGTAAACCAATAACTAAAGAGCATAACTTGACAGTCAGACAAACAAACCAAACGCAATTTTATAAAATACGGTAAATATTAGTTAGGATATAAGTGTACGTCCTCCACTATTCAAATTCAGGGCATCACTCAATTTTTTAAAATACAAATAATCCAAACCCTTCATCCCTAGGGCCTATTCAATAATTTTTTAGAACATAAATAATATATTTTATTTAAGTTGTTGATTTACAATAAATATAAAAAATCATAACGTACATATCTACACCTATCAATGTCACAAATATGTTTTAACGATTACTTGTATTTATCTTGTCACAAAAATCAAACGAAGTGATCTTGTATCTTTTAAACTTCATGTTAGCATGACATGATCGCACTGATTCTACAGTGGTGACGTTCTTAAACTTTTTTTAATGTATTTATTTACCAAAAATGTAACACTTGGGTTAAGCGCCAACTACATTTTCGTAGCTCGTCGCAAATATGAGTTCAGTTAGTGCAAACATAACTTAGTTACAGTTAAATAATTGCCGCTATTTTCATTTCATGGTGCATTTCACAAAACATAACAAATTATCGAGCCTGTACTTGCGCACAATGGCAGTCGGGCTGCACGTATTTTCAGTACGTTTTTGGTACTATCGCAAGACTTAGAACTTCAAACATGGTGTTCCATGTCAGTCATGTAATTAAAGGCGAATTTAGATCGTATGTATTTGAAAATACGAAGCTTGTCTTCTTAATAATTAGGTTCTCTGAGGACTGCTAAAACTGCTATTTCTAAATAGTTTGTATGGGAAAATACATATCTCACTACTAAAAAGTATTAACATTAAAATTAGTTTCACTTTACGGTCAATGGTGGGGGAACTCGGGTGAGGGATACAGGGGTACATCCTTCCCCAAATTTCGGTGGTGGGATATAATATCTAATTTGTGGCCCCCTTATTTTTTGTGTTACTGGAAAACCGTTTAAATATAATATAAGAACTTGATTTGTATTTTTATTAATATTTTATTGACTGTACAACGTCCCTATCCGTACTCTGCTGACAAAATCAAAATAGATTACTGTGACTGCCGTGGGAATTTACACACACCACGGGGGGAAAATGAGGAAGAGCGGAGGTTATAACTTACATTCAGTCCATCTTCTGCATAAAGGGAGAACTGCATGCAGTGACTTCAGTGAGTTTTATCATCGCACACGTGTACGCAGCGTTTAATTGACAACGATGAAATGAACTCTAGGCCGCCTGCTCCATGTAACGTCAAATATATTAAAAATAACAAACATAACAAACAATATATTCATTCTCGAGATACATAAAGATTTTAAGACGATAGGTCTCAATATAATTTCGGAATGGACACCCGGTTTAAATTATTTATCGCTGATCATACTTGCTTTCGGACCATCTGTCTTGAAAGTTTACAAATTAATTCCGCCCCTCCCCCTGATAATTAAATTATTTTATCCAATAAATAGCGTATTTTATTTTTCTATACATTTTTACGTACGCATCATTCTGAAACAAACAACGCCTCGATATCTCAACTGATTAGACTGATGTTATTGGTTAATCGAAAACAAATTTTACGTCTTGTAGTCCGTTTCTTTTGGGGTAGAATTTCGCAAAAATTATAATTAGTTATCGTGGAGAGACTTTTGTATAAGTATCCATTTGAAATGAAAATTAGACGATAACACGTAGTCACAGCTAAAGTGACGATTCATTGGGAAAATGTATATCAACTTGTAACGGGCCTAATTCATAAATACTATAGAACGTAGTGATAAGCTACAATTTAAGACATTTTTCTTATTTTTCTGTAAAGGCGATAGTTTCAATTAAGTGGATTCATCATTAATATTTATTACAGTGCAATGATCAGAGGTACATACAGGAGCGACATACTTGTCGAACATCAAGGAGTATGTGATAAGCTATCCATAGTAATGATAAAAACACCTAAAACTATTACTATCATAAATCATACAATAAATAGGTATTGTTTAGTATCAATGTAACCTGCCAAACGCCACTTTATCAAATATGGTAATGTAATTAGCATAAGTTCACATATGTTCATTATAGTTTTTGTGAGTAAAAGTACCCGTCAGACTGGCGATCTGGGAGGCCAGCTGCAACGCCACATGTGGGCCTGAGAGCCAGAAGAATAGTCCTTGTCCCACCCCCCACCCCCCCAAGGCCTCTTGCTTCTTTCTCCCTCTTTCACTCTCTCTCTCTCTCTCTCTTCCCGCTCTTTCTTCAACCCCTCGTTCCCCTGACCATTGGTAACTAGGTACTTAGTGTAATAATGTATTAATTAAGAGATGCCAATAATATTCAATCGTAAGAAGGTAATTTATGCATTTTAGCGAACTTTATTTTTTGTAATAAACGTAGGTCGTTAATAGCGGACTCACCCATTCGCGGGAAGTAGGGTGCCTCTCTCTGATTGGCTGAGAGGAACTTCGTCACCTCCTTGGGCTCGGGGGTGGGGAAGGGACGCGAGGCTAACAGAGGAGTACGCGGGATGCTCCGTCAATTATTTTTTAACACTGGAGAAAATACTTAATTATTTCGCTAACATAAGTGAAAGTTGTTCGACGTCAACGGAATCTGCAACCCGAGGTGCGTGAGTTCGTAGGCAATTGTTTTATGATCAGAAATGTGAGTTTTCTTTAGCTATCTGGGCACATACCAGTATTTCATTAATCCTTTTCAGTCATCGTACACTGTTTAAAATTTCCGTAAATTCACGGAAATATTTACAGAAAAGTACTGTAATTTTACCGAAGTGGCTTCCGTAATTTTTTGTTTACGGAAATTTGTCCGTATTGCCAGTTTGCGGATATTTGACCATAACTCTCTATAAATTAATGGAAATATGTTTCTACAATTTTAAAGCGTATTTTACTTTGTTCCTTTAAAACCAGTGGTATTAATAATCACTATGAATCATGGAGTTAATATGCATGCACAATTGTGCTAAACGAAAAGAAGACAAGACAAGCTAAGATAATAGAAGTTAAGTGCTGCTTCCTGGTTGTCCACACATTGCCACGAAGAGAAGAGCAATACAAACAAGGACTCGTATCGCACATGGACAAAGGGCTGAACAGTCAAGTAAGTGACTAAAGTATTCCGTGCAGTGAAGACGTGGGCGTTTTGGCCCAACTTGGAGCAAAACCGGCAAAAGTTGCATTTGAATAGCAATAGTCCCCCTCTAACCCGGGTGCTGTTATTGGCCTACAGGGCCATTAGGGGGGGGGACGTGTCCTTGGCTGAGATTGGTTGTTGGGGTCTTTCGGTACGAATAGCACCTAAGTGCCATAAGGTCTGTGATTGGCTGAGGGCTTAAGCACCGCCCTAGAAGAGGTTGGGCAGGGGCGTGAGGGGGAGGGTAAGTGAAGGAAATTGACCGTTTTTGTACAAGTTATGCCTACACACCATGAGGAGGAAGTGGATGTCTGCCCCCTCTCCTACATCCTATGCTTGTACTTGCCTATCTCTACTCTTATGGCTTACCCCCTCTCTGGCATAACCCCCCTCTCCTTATGATATACCCCTGTAGCCTCTCTTGCCCCCTCCCTTTACTTGTAACATACCCTTTTAGCCTACCATAGTCAATGACCACACACATCTTATATTCTCCTCGTTTCATCACAGCTGAAAATATCGCACCTGTTCTCTGTGTTTCGCGCTGGGGGGTATGTACCTTTAGAGTTATTTATTTCTATAGAATAAAATTATTTTTCTCATAATGTAACTAATGAAGTTTCTCTAAAATCAGAATGTCAAATACAAAAGTTGCCTCTTATAAAGTTCATGTCTTACCACTTCATAGAACTCAATCGCTCCAAAATTGTCACTGTGATACAATGGTTAGAGTTTCTACTTGGCAATAATAATGGCATGGGATCGAATCCCAGCAAACTCGAAAATTTTTTAAGGTTACTAAGTAGTGTGTCAGAATCTCTAGAAAACATAATTAATAAGAAAATGTTGTATTTCTGGAAAATGGAGTACTAGTAGAATAAAGAAGTTAAATTTTTTGCAGAAAACGAATTGTCTGTAATTTTACGAAGGATTCCGTTATCAAGAAAAATTGAGTGTCCGTTATTTTACGAAGATTACTAAATAATTTTTTTTAGTACTTTTCTGTAATTTCGCGGAAATTTTTTCTAACAGTGTAGATATGAACAGAAGGAGAATAAGGACAAACAAATAAAATAAACGTAGCAAACTTGAAGAGTTGGAATTTATAAATATCCTGATATACATATATTTACAACAGTTAAATAATCATCATCAAGCAACGGAAAGTTGCTTTATATCTTTGACTAACAGTCCCCCGCGGATTTGCTCGCGAGTATTATTAGTAACTGATAATATTGACTTTAATTGTAAACCTTTCTGTACACAAGATTGGTACTTCAGTCATCAAGTGTTAGAATGTCCAAGCGGCTAGTTGAACTAATTCTGCAGCAGAATTAGTAGCTGTAAGCTGTCCATGCGAAAAACAGTCATAAGTTTGTCCCTGCCACTAATAGCGACTTCGCCTGGGCCTTATTTATAGCCCTGCCAGTTTGACATTGTATGGTAGTTACAGACACCTCAGTTAAGAGGTTAATCGAATAAAAAACATCTTATTTATCCTGTGGACAACAATTGGTGACTGTACCCTCAATTATATATTTTCAAAATATTCACTTGAACTTTATTAATATTACAAAGTTTCAGTGGGTAAAGGTTTCGCGGAAACGTATTTGGTGCCCCATAGGCCTACTTGAGGTTAGTGAGAATATATATCGTCGGTTTACTGCCAAATGTGACCAAGTTTAAAATGACATAAAATTATAAAAATGCTAGGAATATGTATATGTTGTTCACGAACAATTTGCCCAAGTTTAAATTCTATTCGTCGTTTTGTACTGTTGTGTCACAGTGTAGTAACTTGCCACATTTTTGTTAATATCTGCAGTTTAATAGTGTTTTTAGAAAAATTATATTTATTACTTAATCACTTTTGGCAGTATACCGACGATATGTCAGCTGATGTTGTAGAGGAATATAAGGAGAGCGAACTGCAATTTACCCCTTTTAAACGACTACATGTAAATTACACAAATTCGATCTGACTTGTAGTTTTTGTGAGTCAGAATTGAACATTCGAACGCAGCTATTAACGGAATTTGAGCCCAGAACTTACCGGAATTCAGACTTGAGTTACAAACAATTACGTCACGTAACGTCGAAATAAGTCATGAAAATAAAATTTAATTTTAAAATATAAAATATTTGTGCTTAAGGGCTCATAGAGTTTGTACAACACCACGTCTCGATAGGTAACTGTAGAGCAGGGTAGTCGAAGAACAGGTCTGGACACTCGCCTATCAACCAATGTATTTTGCTTGAACCCCTTGTTGTTTGGCTGTAGTTCGTCAAGTTACTGAGAATGTTGTACATTTTGGCGCTGTAATCCGGGCGGTCGGACTCTAAACTCCGCCTAATTTTTTTCATTGTTAACATTATAAAGTAAATAAAGATTTCTGGAGCCATGATTTTAAATTGTGAGCAAAGGAAGTATTTCATAAATTGATAAAAATTAAGTTTTGATACATTTTTTATCTTAGTGGGAGGGAAGTGGGCGGAGTTTGAGCTCGACCGCCCGGATTACAACGCCAAACATGTATAGCATTCTCGGTAGCTTGGTGAACTGCAGCCAAACAACAAGGGGGTCAAGTTTCCAGGCGAGTATCCAGGTCTGTTCTTCTACGACCGTGCTTTAGAGTGAAACTCCTGTATAGGTTATTTATCGCTGCTCGTTCCTGCTTTTCGGATCGTCTGTCTTGAATGTTGACCAACTTAGTTTTATTCATAATAATCACGTATTCTTATTAAGTAAAAAAAATAATATCATATATTTTTTAATGACTTACGTATGTATCACTCTGACGCGAACAAAACATCAATATCGCTACTAGTTAGATAGATATCGTGGGCTATTGGAAATGAAAATTTTTGTGTTTTTCACACTTTTGGGTTCGAATTTCGAAATATTTTAAATTCACATCTTAGAAAGGTGTATAAGTATCCAATAGAAGAGTAAATCACATAGCTAGCCCGTTCAGTCGAATAATAATAGATCATTCACTAAAAAAACATATATCACCCATACACAGTACTAATAAACAGAATTTAGAAAAACCTTAAAAAGTTTTGCGATAGTTTTTGTAATCATCAACCTAAAGCAAAAATTAATTGCACATCTCGACGGTTTCGATAGATATAGAGGACTTATCTAGAACACATTCAAGGTCTTTTCACCATCTAAGAGAGTAAATTTCGTAAAACCATTTAATCACGTTTTAGAATAATTTATTGGTGTCTCGTGGACGTGAAAAACACAACATTAGCCCGCTGAGTTCAAGATATAGCGACGATTAATTCAAAACAATTTTCACCACTTTTCACCTCCTTAGGTGGCGAATTTCAGAATTTCCTGAAATTACTTTTCAGGTATTTGAGTAAGCATCAATCTTAAACAAACATCACGTCGCTATATAAAACCAATGGGATCGATATATATCTAATGTGAGTCTAAAACACATTTTACTCCCTTTTTAACCCGTTTAGGGTTGAATTCGGAAAATATATTTTAAAAGTACTTGGAATATTTACAAAAGCATCAATTTAAAGCAAAGAGCATTCCGACACCAAGTTTGATTCTATAGATATGGAGGAATAATCGAAAACACATTTCACGTATTTAAACCCCCATATTTAAATCATTTCGAAACGTGTTTTAGTCTTGTCATAGACATTTGTATAAGTAACCAATTAAAGTAAAAATCTCGACGATTGGAAATTGAGTTTCAAAAATATAGACGATTCATAAAAAACGCATTTTGCCCCTTTTTACTGCTTAGGGGTCGAATTTAAAAAAAACCCTAAAACTTCTTTTTGAGTATTTACGTAAGCAACATTTTGAAGTGATAACCAACTCTTTATCCTGAAGGATTCGATAGATTTCGATGGTTAATTGGAAACACATTTAAGGTATTTTCATCGCCTTAAATGTTTAATTTCGAAAAATTCTTAAATTGGCCAATATGCATTTTATGGGTGTCCTATTAAAGTAAAAATCACGACGATAGGCAGTCGGGTTCGAGCTCTATAGACGTTTCTTCGGAAATACATTTCACCCCTTTTCACCCCCTTGTTTGTCGAATTTCGAAAAATCCGTTATTATTGCTCGCTGCGACTTGAGGGGAACCCACACACAGAATTTCACGATTCTAAGTTCAGTGGTTTGGGCTGCAGTTTGAAATGTCAGTCAGTCAGTATTCATTTAATATAAATAAAATTCTCGTGTCATAGTGTTTGTTTACTTACTCCTCCGAAACGGCTTAACCGATTTCAATGAAGTTTTGTATATGCATTCGGTAGGTCTGCGAATATGTGCTTATTTTTTATACTCCTAAGTGCTATTGTTTAGTAAATATTTTTAATTTAATAATTTTAGAACCCGGTCGATAACTGTGTAAGTGATAATTCATCAGTTAACCACACGAACTGATACCATTCTATCCCCACCAGGTGTCGCTGATGTATTATTATTATTTATTAATTGATTTCTATATTAATAGACCTATTCCACTTATATACCACATCCCTACACACTTACAATAAGTATTTTATGTGACAAAACAACGTTTGTCGGGGCAGCTAGTTAATATATAAAACGATGTGTCCTGACACACTCACTCACTCACTCACTCATCAACGCACAGCCCAAACCGCTGGACCTAGAACCATGAAATTTTTAGGAAAGCTTCCCCTTGCCCCGTAGGCACCCACTAAGAAATGATTTTTCGAAATTCGAAAATTTAGGGGGAAAGGGGTGAAATGTGTTTTTAAAGAATCCTTGATATCTCATTAACCGGGAATACCATCATAAATTTGTTTACTTCATAATATTGCCCAATGAAATCCATATTCACAAATTTTTCGATTTTGCGGAATTAGAACATTAAGGGGCCGGATAGTTTTTATATATAGAGATGACTGAGGGAAGAAGTGCAACAGTAACATGTTGTACTCATATTCGGGAGGACCAGGGTATCGAAGCAGCAATCCTGATTTCAGTTTACCATGGTTTCCCGAAGTAGCTCCAGGCGAATGCTGGTATGGTTCCTTAAGGGTGCGGTCTACCACAATTTTCATCACCATTTTTTTTTTTTTGTTTGTACCAGATAATTTTTTTCTTATTTAAGACACAAAATTGACTTAATTTGGCTCTTATGAAATTTTTTTTTTATCTTTTATAGTTTTCGCGTAATGGCTTATTAAAGTAATATTTTGCATGTTTCCGTTTTAACTGCACTAAAACCAACTGATATACCAAACTAAAAAGAATCACAGTGGATAAAGACATTGCAGGCTACAATGACATGCTCATAAAATTAAAGAATAAAAATTATTTGAATTAAAAAAAAATGCTGAAACTGAAAATAAAAATTTTAAAAATTAAATATATTTTTTTAAAATACAAATAACTTTTATTCTTTAATTTTATGAGCATGTCATTGTAGCCTGAAATGTCTTTATCCACTGTGATTCTTTTTAGTTTGGTATATCAGTTGGTTTTAGTGTGGTCGTTAAAACGGAAACATGCAAAATGTGAATTTAACAAGCCATTACGCGAAAATTATGAGAGATAAAACAATTTCATAAGAGGCGAATTTAGTCACATTTTGTGTCTAAAATAAGAAAAATTAGGGTACAAATAAAAAATAAAATAATGATAGTAAAAATTGCGGTAGACCGCACCCTTAACAAACGCCATGGCCGACTTCTCTCCTAGTTCCTGTCATTGTTATGTCTCGCCATCTCTATATAATGACCTCGCTTTCGACGAGACGTAAAGCCCACTAACCTACCTATCTATACCTCGAATGATTCCAACGATATAGAGAATGTTTCTAAAACACATTCCACATCTTTTCACCCCCTTAGAAACTGAATTTATAAAAACACTTTCATAATATGTTATAATATTTTATGGGTGTTTCTTAGACTTGAAAAACAGAACGGTAGCCTGTTTGCACAAGATATATCAACGAATTATTGAAAACATTCTTCACCTCCGTAAGAGTCGAAAATAAAAAAATCTTGATTTTTATTTCCCAGACATTCGAGTAGCATCGTTCTTACGAGCAGTGTGTACGGAGGCGGGAGGACGACTGTGCGCTCCAGACCACGCGGTAAAGCATGCAGTGGGGCGTGGCTTAGCTGTGTTCGAAGAGAGAAGTGAGGCAGCAAGAGCATAGCCACGGTGGTGTGCGCCTGGTGGAGGGGGAAGGCCGTCCTTGTCACGTTTACCCTCCCTCCTTCAGTTGTGCTAGGATGCTTGTGGGATCAACTTTTCATGTTATCAGGCCTTAGCAAATAGATGCCGGGAGCGTGGGAGAGTGCTGTTTCAATCAATTGAGGCATTGTTTCAATATGCTGTCACAAATCTAAGTAACTCACGCCTGATTAATTTCTCTGTTCAACACAACCATAATTAGTGTATGTTTAAATAATTTGTATGCAAAGTTTTACTAGTTTCGACATAATAGTGTTACAATCATTGACCTGGAAAATTGTGCTCTTTTAAAAATAAAGTAGTGAGAATAGCACTGTTATTGAATGGGGTGGTGCGAAGTAATACACGAACACTAATAACTGAAGTTTATCTTATTTTATTCTGCTTTATAGGCCTATAATAACTGTAAGAAAAATTATTTAATTTTTGTACAGTCTCGGGAGTCACCTTTGTAAATTTTAAATTTTACGTGTTACAGCCTAAAACGCCTAGGCTAAATGTTTATTTTCATGCTTCAGAGGAATGAGTCACCAGAACACGTATCCATCACATATCATAAGTTTAAAAACAGACTAAGAAATTACACTTTTGTAAGCATTCGTGTGGCGTTTTTTCTATTAAGAAACACAGAAGACAGAGCTGAAGAATCATTTTTATTAAATTTAGCATTTGATCATGTCACACAGTCAAGTCAACATTTATCTCAGACAGTGCAGTTTATTACTTCGCAGAGAACTACTCATGGCATCAGAATAATTGCTCAATGAACCTCCAAGTGTATTTGAAGACGTTCCAGACGTAAACATACGACCTGAAAATCTTGTATTGTCGGAACATAGAATAAGATAAAAGGTTTCAGGCGTGTTTATGGATATGCCGCACTTCGCTTTAGATCATGTATATCCAAAAATGGGCACTGTGTACCTGACATCAAATGAAATAACTGAATTGCCTCATAGTTAATAGATGGGTTGCTTTGTCCACAACACCATTTTCTTGAAAACATTTCAGTTGCAGAGAAACGTTTTAGTGATTTTCATAGAGAGTTTTCTGCAGAAATTAGAATATAATTCAACTGCTCACGAGCATAATATTCTAATTGAAATTGTAAACGTCGCTAACACGCAGCATTTCAACATTGTCCATTGTTTTGTTAGGACTAGAATTTACGTAAGTGTAAAGTATTTTAGTGTGAAAAAGCAAAATGATAAAGACAAGAAGGGGAAAGTAATATAAGAATATGAAGACAATACGGAACTGGGGGAAGGAAAAAAACTTACTGAGTGTTCTGAATATTCGGTAGTTGTCTTTAAAAACTAAATTTATCATTTGTTGTCAATTTTGAAATTAAAGTTTCTAGTCATAATACGTAATATTATGTATTGATTTTTTGGATGTACACAACTGTATTTATTTAAAGTGCGTCATTTATTTTATAAGACAAAATTTTACGCAGCTTGTTTCTATGTAATTTCGTAATTGTTGGTGACTTTTACGTGCAGTTTTATAATTACTTTAAAGTGTAATTCCTGACATATTAATACACAGATGTAAATTATTTTTCTGTAAATTAAATGTAAGAGCCCCTAAGTATTCTTTCGGTGTATATTTAGGGTGTTCGTTTTTCCTAGGTCTTCAAACTGCTCAGGCGAAATTAATGAAATACTTTACGCAATATCGTAATTTTTGGTAATTGTTATAGTTTTTTATAAATGGGGAGTGTGATTCATAGCATATTCATGTACACTTTAAAAAAACTTTCTCTACCACAACATACTGTTTACTTGAAAACAAGCAATTGCAAAGTCACTTTGCCTCAATGACAATGTTTGTTTAAAGTGTAAAGTAAAAACATAATATTTTATTTACTGTTAAACATTTTATATTCCTACAGTTTCTAGGTGATGTGATAGATTAAAAAAAAACATTTCCCTTTTAACAAAACCCTCTGACAATTTATCAGACTCACAAATTGATTTTCTGGTAACTGACTTAAAAATACAAATAACTCTGGTATAGAAAGTTTACTCAAGACCTAAAAGGATATGTAAATAGAACATGTAACACGAAAATTACTCAGAACGTTTACTCATATTAACTAACCCATCAATTGCACATTCACCAACAACCACCCAGTTGTCCATAAACTTATTGAATTTTTTTTTAATTCATGTGTAATAAAATTGCCATCATTATTAGAAATTTTCAAACGTGAAACAGTCCTCAGCAGTAAAGCATCAATTTATCTGTATATGACGATACAATATGGCGTTTGCAAAATGTTTTTACCCGGAGTTAACTCAGTTTTACAAAATTGATACCAAAATATAAAAATAAACACATACTTTCCTTTGATACATCTTCTTTCTAGCTTTGCATCCGAGCAACTCCGCCTCTTCTAAAAGTGTCGCTGATAACTTCTACGTCCATTTTACACAATAAAGTTACATTTAAAATTGGGTTTTCATTTCCGTGTCCACAGATATTAAAAAAAAAAATTATAAAAATTTTGTTTTCCTTTCAACAAAGACCCCGATACCGGCATTTATTTTTACAGTTACTGAGAAAAAGAATTAATTAAAGCAGGTTTAGCAACACAAAACACATTGCGTTACGTTTGTAACTGACTATTTTTCTTAACCGTTTAGGTCGGCCATATTAGAAAGTTGTTGAATACATATTTATATCATTACAAAGACAATACACAACACTAGAAATTAATTACCAAAAATACATAAGAAGTTAGGTTTTTAGCTACAAAGTAATAAGTTTTAAATGGTTCTATGTTCATATTTGTGAATATGTTCCGATATTTTAAGATGGTTTAGAAAAGTTACAGCTAATCCAGCCAAAAATATTACGTTAAACTATTTTATAATAACGCAATATTTGATTATATTATTTTACCTTTAAAAAATAACTTTTGATAATGTTACACTACTTTGGCTCATATAAAAATTGTGTTGTGGCAAATAAAAATGTTTTCAGAGCGTATTAATTCCAAATTATTTTTTTTTGTGTAGTAAATATAATCTTAAGTTTGTTATCAGTGCAAATTTCGGATTTTCGTATTTCTTACATCATAAAACTGAAAGGGTAATTGTACGTTAAAAATATTTTATCATGTTTATTATAGCAGACTTTAAGTCTTTTAATTTCTCTGTACAGTACCGCATTTACTGTTTTACGAAAATTTTAACATTTATGTACCATGCGCGGAGCTTAACAGTTTTGAAAAACAGCTTGGCTGATCGACACGCCTATCATTACACCACTTAAATATTTAACACAAACAGTATGATTGTTACTCAATTTATTATCAATAACCACCTTGTGTTAGAAATAACCGTAAGTTTTACAATTGTTTACGTAAAAATTTTTGTGTAAAAACAGCGAGGGAAAGGCGTGGATAGAGCGAGAGGGGTTGTAGGAAGCGCGCCCGCGCTGATTGCCACGTGACGTCACTGCACAATAGCTGACGAAACCTTTCCGCCGCTTGCCTGCCCCCTGGCCGCGCACAGAGACACTCTCCAGGGCTTCAATTCGCATAATATAAACGTTTTTCCTCAAAGATTTCAGCGACGACTATAGGGTTCCTATACATCATAATGTTCCTAATCGTAATGAACATGGTTGTATGTTATTTCTTTAAACATTTCTCACGAAAAACTTTTTTTGTCGAACTAAACAGGAAATATCTTAATTTCAAAAATTTATAACGCTCAAAGACTTTCTTACAAACTCAGTTAATTATGTGAGTTCGTCAAAAATGACTTCGGTATGAAATTTCAATGTTAAGTTTCACAATAAAAAGATTTCTTCTGTAGACTTCCAAACTCGCAAACAGCAATGGCGGATTTGATCCAGATGACCCTTAAGGGCCCCTCCTACCTACGCGATTGAGGCTCAGCAATGGCGGAGATATAGTGTGACCTTGAAACGCGCATCAAATGCCGCATTGTCTCAACGAGCAACGCTCTAAAATACGTGCAAGGTTCCCGCCGAACGGTTTTTACTATGAGACACTAAGCGGTGACCACAGAATTATTTGGTGGTAATTCTGTAGCAAAGTTCAGCGAGCATCGCAATCCGACTTTCGCGTACATCTGTTTAATACGTTTTGAAGTACGACAGTCTGAAAAGGCCGTTTTTTTAGTAACGTTGGAAGGCTTACAAAATGTTTATTAATGAGTCTAGTGACTTAAACAATGACGTTCCGACCTTATCTGAACTGTGGCTTCTATTCCTACGTTGGCACAACGGGCACACGTGGAATATTTTCGTAGAAAAGCCCTGTTAACGAACACACTGCAACGAGTTTGAAACGTGAAGTAGGCGGCCAACTTAAGCAAAAATTGCATTGATATCTAATACTTTAAAGGCGTTGATGACATAATATATCGTTTAAGAATCCAAAACACATTTTAAGTTTTTTTTTTTTTTTTGAGGTCGAATTGAGCAAAATCAAGAAATAGTGTTTTGGTTATCTTCGTAGGCAGCATAATCCTGAAGCCAAAACGACTTTCATATCTCAAATAGTTCAATCAACATGGAGGAATATTCGAATGCATTTTCACGTTTTTCCACCAACTAAAGTATCGAATTTCGAAACGTCTTTAAGGGTGCTCGGTACGGTATGCTAAACAGCGAGAAACATGTGTACCGTTATTGAACATTATTGAGGGAACGAATGAAGTTAAAGTATACCGTTTTCGGAAGTATGTGTCGTAATGTCGTATAATTGTCTAAGACATTTGACGTATATAAAAATCTTTTAACTTTGTTAAGAAAAAATCTGGAAAATAAGCCTTTTTTCAGTGATTTAGTTAATTGTAGTAGAGCAATGCAGCATGAATAACACATAAAACCATGTCTTAGACTTGTTCCTTACCATGCTGTATAGCATGTTGCAATCTGAACATTTCTGGAATAACTATTATACTGTAAAAAACAGTAATTAAAATTAAATAATTTCAATTTTTTACCCGACGAAAACAGGACCTCTGCTTGTGGAGATATGTTGCTTCTAAAGACGAGTGAGGAGTTATTTTATTCAGTTCTGTTTTTGTGCAGGTTACGAATATTATAACGCATAAAACGAAATTTCAATGTTGTTACTTTTATTTAAAAGACTATATGAAAGCCACCGATTTCGATTCCTGGGTTAGCATATTCGTATTCTACAGGAAATACTGAATAAAATTATACCTCACTCGTCTTTACCGCATGATTGAAGCCATTTAGTCACTCAGCTGATAGACTAACAAGCCTGTTCCCTTGTTTCAATTGGTTCATTATAAGATTACGTTTAGAACGTTCTACGTTTTGAGGATACATATATAGAAAATGTGTGTACAAATTATACAATACAAATAATTAAACTGCTCGGTGTTGATCAATTTATTCTTCAATACACCAGTAAGAAAGTACTTTACATGTAAGAATTTCATATTTTGACAGCCGATGCTACCAATATTTTTAACAAGCGCCAGACACGTGGCAACCATTTAAAACAACAGGACGTGACCGTATGACCTGATGAAGCAGTAGTGGCAGCCTTGATCAACAAATCGTTTAACTTCCATCGCCGACGTTGAAAGTAGTGTACATTATACATGAAAAATAAGTAAGCATTTCGGAGGAAACGTAATATAATAAAACGGTTTCGTATCCAGCATTAGTCAGTTAACTATTTTATTCTATTCAAATCGCGTAATTTTATAACTAATTTACAAACAACCGCATCGTTATCAGTTGACCTAAAACCAAAACAAAGCACGGCCATTTGCGAGTGTGAAAAGTTACCGCATTCGCGTGTGTTTGAAATTCTTATAATGTGGTACTGTATTATTCTGTGCATATATTTAATATATTGTAATGCAGGGATTATAAAACCCAGCCTGTAATCGCCACTGAGATATGACGTCCGGCAACCAAAACAAAGAGCTGCCATTTGCGTTGCGAGTGTTTG